>APFE031610579.1:151090-183523 GCA_000404065.3 Pinus taeda | reverse complement strand
ATGCTTAAAGAAGGTTATAGGTGACAAGATTCTAGTTCAAACAATATTGCCAAAACTTGATGAGGAAGGAAAAATCATATTAGAACCTGAAGAAGTCAAAGAAACAAGAACTCGACAGCTACGAAATCGATCAATTTCAGAGTATCTCATCAAGTGGAAAAACTTACCCGTTGAAGATTCCACATGGGAGGATGACAATTTTATACAGAAGCATCCAAAACTACTCAAGCGTTGAGGACAACACTTTTTTGAAGGAGAGGGGCATGTTAGGTCCCTATAATACTATTGATTCCCCCATTACTATTGTCGTTGTATCCCTTATTGTTATTGTTGTGCCCTATTGTCCCCATATTGTTATTATTGTGCCCCATAGAAGCCCTTTATTGTTATTTTTGTGCCTTTATATTATTATTGTTAGGTCGGCTTGGTTATATTGTGACCCCTTAGACTCCTATATATAGAAAGGAGGTTTTTTCATTTGAATCACCCAAAAATTGTTCATTTGTGTAATGTAAAGGAGGTTTCTCCCTCGAAGAGGCTTATTTCTAAGGCATTGATTTATCTTTTCTATATTTTTGTGTGGGGAAGCATTAGAACCTTGAGGAAAAACTTTCCATAATTGAGAATCTCTAGATCTTCCAACATTGAAATTTCAATATAATTTGTATTGAATCCCTAAAAAGAAGTGGATTATCCCAATATTTTTGTGCATTTTTTGTTCATCTTTCCCTTCCTCTATCATTGATCCCATAAATAATATTTGAAAAACATCCTCAAATTAATAACTCCTTACTATTGATGTTACCATAGGATGCACTCTTTTGAACTTTGCATCTAAAGGTTCAATTTCTCTCTTTTGTTGGACCACTAATTCCAGAATTTCAACACACCTTATACTTTGATTCTCGTCTTTGGCATTGACTATTTTTACTAAACTAGTTATTATGGAATGATTGTCTATAAGGAAACTATCTTCCCTCCTCGAAACATGTTAGATATTCATAACCTTGGAAAAGGATATTGACCTGGATGATTATGTTCTTTCGTGTTCATTGTCTCCCAAGTTAGTTCAACTATGAAAAAAATTCTAGCCACCATGGTTCAATGACTCTAGAATTTTCCACCACAATGACAAAGAGACTAGTCCATGTTTCTCAATATTCTTGGCCACCAATAATTAGAATGGAGCACATGTTGATGAATTTTTCAAACCACTCAAATACAAACAAAACCCCACTAACATTTTCCATAATAAATTTTAGAGTTGTATAATGATACTCCACATTTAGAGTGAATGAGTGTGAATGTCCTCTAACACTAATGGAAATTAAGAACCATTCTTTCCTCTTGATTTCATGCCACCCATTGGCTTTGCATGCATCCATTATATTCAATCCCCTAATTAGCACCCTAGGCTTTGAAGTATTCATGAATTGTAATGTTATGGGATTAGGATTGTTAAAGTCCCATCTTTTATTCTAAACTTTCTAACCTCCAAGCACAATACACCATTTGGTGGTTTAATGCCCCGAGCATGCAATGCCCTAGTTTTGATCCTCATATTAATAATATATGTTTGTACACGATGAAAGGCCAAACAACCCGGTGATGTAATTGATTTTGAATATTAATAATAAAAATACGTTATTGGTTATAGATGGACAAGGATAGAGTCATAGGAGGCTATGATTCCTCTATAGAGGGGACTAAAGGAACTAGACCAAATTGTAATATTTTATTAAATCCATCCTGGAATGAGTTGGGAAAATGAATTGCATGGACTTCTTAAGGAAGCCACATGGTACATTGTGAGCATGCATATATTTGCCATATTATTATAATGGATATATTTCTTGATTATTCCTCCTTTCCACATCATTCATTATTGTTCTTTGTTCTTCGAGAGGAGAAAAAAAAATATATTGTAGAGAGTATTGCTAGTTCACTATATGAGAAGATTGCTTATTTCCAGTAATGCAAGGATACCTATGTATGGGGAAGCATTAGCATCTTGAGGAAACCCTCTATATAGTTGAGAACCTCTAGAGCTTCCAACATTGAAATTTACTAGAAAATTTGTACCAAAGCCCTAAAAAGAAGTGGGTTATCCCAAGGGACTCCATTGCAGAATAAGGATTTTTTTATTTGGGTTGTGTAATCTGAAAGGGAAAAAGAGAGAATAAATTGGCATTGTCGTGTGATTAATTAAACTGCAACATCATGATAACTAAACTACTTGTGAGAGATTAAAGTTGATCCAAACATCTGTCCTTTATATTCATAACTTCAACTCAACAACATATTGTTAGGAGATCTGAAATTGCAATATTTATAATTAAGTGAAATATATGACATTTACATCTGATCAATATAAATAATTTTATAAAAATAAATGTTCTCTATGTTCTTTGTATATGATATTCATGGTTTAATTCCCACGTGTGAAATCTAGTTTCATTGTCTTTAGATGAGATAGTCTCTTTGTTAGGCCTACTTCTCGTTTTTATTTTTAAGATTGTGAATCTTAAGGTAACCAGCAGGTTATACGTTGCATATTGTTATTACAACTTAAATTCATTAAAAACAAAGAGTCTTTTAAAGTACGTTTCAGAGCACATCTTTTGACACAATATAATGTTGCATTACTTTCATGTTTCGTTGAAATGAAAATCACGTGATGATCGAGTAAAATCACATGGGCTTACAAATATATTATATCCCATATATATGGAACTGCTCAATATATTTGCCTGATTCTTGGGAGAGTTGGGGGAGTTTTATATATATATTATAGTGGGGAAAGTTATTATAATTTAGTTGTTAAATTAGTAGCGGGTATAATTATTACTAGTTGTTATTTATGAATGTATCTAAATTGATTCATCATTGTTATTTAAGGAAAATTACATTATCTAGAATTATTTGTTGTTAGTTTGTAAGGGGGTAGGTTTTCATTGTTGCCAGATGCCTTCGGGTCTTAAGTCTTGGACCGTTACCATATTTCCTTATGGCAAAGGAAAACAAGCTTTTATCTAAACAAAAGCAAGTATAAGGTATACCCAGGACTAAGAAATCTCTATATCTATATATATATATATATATATATATATAATTCATGATATATAATATTTAACCAAATATTTTAAAATTTGTAATTTGATTATAATCTATATTTATTATATAGTTTTAGTTTTTTTTAATACAAATCTTTAATGAATAAAATATTGATAAAAGTTATAAAGGTAATTTTGAATTCATTAATTAATCACTATGGTGATGATGATGTTTATTTTCTAATTAGATTATAAATAGTTTATGAAATTTTGAAAAAAAAATAAAGATTACTTAAACTCCTTTAAAATCTTATTTCTATAGTCATAAAACTTTAACAGAAGCATTACAAGATTATTGTAGTTTAAGAGGTTAGGAAGGTCACTATTGTAACAAATATTTTGAAATTGAGTTCTAAAGTTGGGTGTACATAGGGCACACTATGAGAAAGTTTCTTTCATCTTCAACCCTCTTAGTGTCACAAAGATGACAAATTCTTGTATCCCATAGTGTTTTGGAAATTGTTCAACACTTAGTTTTTCTATGTAGCTTGTAGAGTTGGTTTGTGTTTTAGCAATGTTGATTTTCTTATTTGTGCTAGTCATAACTCAAAGATACTTTTGATCTTTTGGATGAGTATTGATCTATATTAGATCAATTATATTATTTTTCATCTATCTTGATGCTTTTAGATTGGAAAAATTAGGAGGGATCGACGTGTAGGGTCATTTTTACTAGTGGGTCCCAATTTAGAGAATTGGTGTTTGAGACCTTTCAAAGCCATTTTGAGTTATTATATGACATTTTTTGGGGTGAAAACTTTCCTGCTTTAGCATAGGATGCTAAGATGTTGATCTACACTCAGAGACTTTTCAACAGAGAAAAAAACACATCATCCGAAGTCCATATGCAAAATTCATGCCTCTTGTAAGTTGACCTATTTTGTTGACCACCATGGTATGAGTGAATGCATCATTAGCCTCCATTATGCATATGGGGCTAGCCACATGTGGACTTTAAAGAAGACTCTAGAAGGTTTAAACTAGTAATTCTAATTAAGGGTTGAAGTAGCCAAATCTTGCCCCTAGTTATTGTGCTATGTTAAACAAGAAGTCTCTAGGAAGAGTAGGGGTTCCATTTTATGCTATTGTATTTTGTTCCATATTTTAGAAAAGCAAAATTTAGGAGAGGGAAGTTAGAAACAAAAAAGAGGGAGTTAAGATTTTGCAGTAGCCTTACATGTTATGGGTCTCTAAGCAACTCCATAAAGATTACCTCTTTATTTGTACTTGCACATTTTCCATATTAGAGAAGAGACTAGAACAACCTCACATTTTGTTGTGTTTCCTCTTGCAAGGGTTTCCCAGGGAAAAATTTCCATCTATTGTGGATGATGTGTGTATTTCTTTTTGTTCTATATGTGTGTATTTCTTTTTGTTCTATATTTCTTGTATTTAAGCTAGTTTAATTATTTAAGCATAAAAAAATAAAGAATCTAAGATCAAAAGTGAATAAATTTCACAATAAATATTTCAATAATTTTTTAGATTTGTTGTGATAAATTGTTCCAGTGGAATATCCATGGTCGTTTACAGATCAAGGCTTGAACACCTCCTCCTCATATCTTAACTTCCTTTTATTTTCTAACTATTTATTGCACCACAAATTCTCTTTAAATTTAGATGTAATAATACTTGTAATATTTTTGATATCCAGTTGGATGACATCTTCATGTATTCCCCAATGATTTAGCCAAGACTTGGCATCTTGGATCCATCCTTGCTTGAGTAGTTAGTGGTTATCACTAAAGTTGGAAGTGAATTTAGAAAGCCTCTTGTCATACATGTAGTTTAACTTGTTCTTATACCTTAATTACCTAACCATGATTGTTAATTCAATGGGGGAGAGGCTTTGTTAGACCCTCGGGATGAGTGCAAAGGAACATATTAACTATAACTGAGATGGAGAGCATGGTCACATGCATATTGCAAGATTTACAACATTAGTTGCAATGTTTGGGGGAAATGTAGGGTTTTCTTCCATGATGAGAGCAGATGGCAAGTTGAGATGTCGAGTTGAGGTGAGACAACTTGGGTGCCTCTTATGCACGAGTTATCATCAACATGTGTGCCAAGAGGGCAAGTCACACTAGGCACACACACATTTACACTTGAGATGATATTGAGACTTGAGATGGACAAAGACATGAGACGAGTCATGAGACAAGTGTGGCATGATGGAATAATGATGGGGCTGAGATAGGTATCATAACACACAATCCACACACATGATGATACATTCGGTATGGCATGACCCATAGGTCAACTAGGGTGGTGCTCCTCATGCACAATTGTTTGCACATTCTATGGGGGTTTTATTATATAGCGAAGTGGAAGGTTCGGCTTGGGGTGCGACCAAGAGTCACAACCCTTTATATTCCACCTCCAACCCATTATAATGAGTATTTATAAGTGAAGGTTAGAATTTGGAGGAGAAAAACACTCAAGACTTGCAGAAGATAAATCATTATAGTGAACTACAACTTGCATTATAGATTGAGGGATGCATGAGATCATTTTAAGAGGACCGAGCCCTTGTAGAGATATGAACTATTTCGGACGTGATTATGCATCTTGGAGAGAGGCATGTGTTTTCTATAGCTAAATTGAGAGGGGATATAAGGTGTTGTAGGTCGAGTTATCACCTTTTTGTTGTAGAACTCATCCTAGGTTGGAGTCACTCAGATGTTGTGACCAGAGTGGGGATTCACACTTGTTTTTCGATTGGCTTAGGAAGCCATACCCAAGTATAGGGTGAAGCATTGTGCACATATTTTGTTGTATTATGGGGTGGCTTGGAAGTCATATCCAAGTCTTGAGAATGCTCACACTTGATTCATATGGTTGTATATTTGTGAGAGGGTTAGTTTGAGAAACCACACCCAAGCTCGGAGTAGGCTACGACCTAGTATTTTGTTGTAATTGTATTTGTAGTAAGAATTATATACATATACATATACATATACATATACATATACATATACATATACATATACATATACATATACATATACATATACATATACATATACATATACATATACAGTATACTATATAATCATACATATACATATACATATATAATTATACATATATATTATATATATATTATATTTATATATATATATTTTATATTATATTATATTATATATATATATTATATATATATATATATATATATTTGAGATATTTGGGTTGGGCCAATGACCCTTCCCCACACATTATATTTGTTGCACACTTGTATTGCATGGGTATGGTGATTTATACATGTTGATGCAATTTTATTGTTAAATGGTGATATTGTGATTACATGTTATAATTATGCAAGGTTTAAGTTAAGAGAATTTGTACTTGTGATTTGGTCACATGTTATATTCTACTACACATTGATAACTAAACACACATACATGAATATAATTGTAGAAGCGTAGTCTAGATGAAGTATTCATAAGTTGGTTGCATTATTTTTGAGGAAACACACTAGTGCCACATGATCAAAGGACATGAGGCATATTTAATAATGGGTCCACTCTTGGAGTATGACATGTGGTGTGATTAGAGCAAGAATTATCTATGGTGGCTCTTCACATTAAGGAGGTGATTTGTAGGGATTACAGGTTGGGTGGATCTCCACTATTTGTGATGATAGGGGCATTTCTATGATCGAATTCCACAAGGGAAATATTGGGATTATTATTAGGGGATTTTGTGCAAGTCTGGTGACTAGGGTTTCTCTAGTAGACGGAGATAGTTAGGTCACATGCGGAGAGTAGTGGAACGCTAGAGCATACATTGCTTGAGATCCTCTCTCAATTGGTAGAGAAGAATTGTACTGATGGAGAAACAATGGATCTCATGTAAGAGAAATTGAATGACCTTATGGGAGTGATCTAGGCATAGTTAAAGACAATTGCATTATTGGGGAAGGTAGTTGTATAGGGTTCTTCCAACACCTCAATATGAGACAAGGTAAGAGAACTAAAGACATATGATGTTACTAGGAATGCAAAGGTAGTAGGGAAATTCAGTTAGGATGTGGAGAAGTAGTTAGGTTAGATGAGTGGATGCTCAAAAGAAGCCAAAGTGGGGACTGATTCTACAAATCTAACAGGGATAACAAATTTATGGTGAAGGAATAGGATGGAGGATTTAGAAACTAGGAACATCATTGATAGTATCACCACGTGGGAAGAAATGAAGGAATTTTTGTATGCATGGTTTGGACCAAGGAATTAATGTTGGGTTGTGAGGAATAAGCTAAGAAGTCTGAAGTAGGAAGCTTTCAAACATACATCAAGGAATTTTCAAGGTTCATGTTGGAAATCAAGGATATGTCAAAGGAGGATCGATTGTTCAATTTTATGGTTGGATTGTAACCATGGGAATAGATTAAGTTAAGGAGGCAGAATGTGCAAACGCTTTCAATATCTATCACTGCAGCAGATAAGAATTTTTATTTATGAGGTGAAGGGAATATAAAAGGAAAAGAGAAGTGTGGTAAAAAGGGAAAGAAGAAGAATGCTATAAGAAAAGGGAAGTCTGTTATGAAACCAAACGCCTTAGAATTCAGCCTCTTTGAGGGGGCAACCCCTTTTACATTACACAAATGAGTCTATATATATAGGAGTCTAAGGGGTCATAATATAATCAGAGCCAACATAACAATAATAACATAAGGGAACAACAATAACAATAGTGGGCTTCTATGGGGCACAATAATAACAATATGGGGACTACATGAGCACAACAATATAATAAGGGGGTTGCACTAATAACAATAAGGGGTTACACTAGTAGTATAGGGACCTAACATGCTCCTTTCCTTCAAAAAGTGTTGTCCTCAATGCTTGAGTAGTTCTGGATGCTTCTGTATAAAATTCTCATCCTCTGATGTGGAACCTTCAGCGGGTAAGTTCTTCCACTTGATGAGATACTCTGAAATTGATCGATTTCGTAGCTGTCGGGTTCTTGTTTCCGTGACTTCTTTAGGTCCTAATATGATTTTTCCTTCCTCTCAAGTTTCGACAATATTGTTTGAACTAGGAGCTTTTCACCTATAACCTTCTTTAAGCATGAAACATGGAAAACTGGGTGCACTGGGGAAGACGCAGGAAGCTCCAATTGGTATTCCATAGTACCAATCTTTTGTAACACCTTGTACAGATCATAGTACTTTGGTGATAATTTATTATCCTTCTTGGCTTGCTTGAGGGACATTTTTTTGTATGGTTGTAGTCGTAAAAATACCCAATCACCTACATGAAAATTTCTTGAGCAGCGATATTGATCTGATTGTTGTTTCATTCGATTCTGCACCAAAGGGGGGTTATCCTTTAAAAGTTGGAGAACTTGTTGTTGATTCATGATGTGATATTTCACTTCTTGAACCTTTGTCTTCTTGATATGTCCTTCTATCTTGAGAGTTTGAGGAGTGGTATTTCTTGCCACTGCATTACAAAATATGGTCAGATTCATTTCTTCTTTCTCTGGGGTTGGTTCCTAGTGAGTATCCTTTTCTTTTGATGTTTCTTCATCCTTTTCTTACTGATATTTCACTGTTTGAACCTTCTTCTTCTTGATATGTCCTTCTATCTTGAGAGTTTGAGGAGTGGTAATTCTTGCCAATGTAGTACAAGATATGGTCAGATCCATTTCTTCTTTCTCTAGGGTTGGTTCCTAGTGTATATCCTCTTCTTTTGACGTTTCTTGATCCTTTTCTTCCTCCTCTTCACAATCTATGTAAAATAATTTCTTCTCAACACACTTATGACCTTTAATGTATTTGCTATCAAAATTGTAACAAAGCCCTTTTTTTTTTATTCCAATTTTTGTGGAGTCAACCTTGTAGGTTGTGGAAGGCCAGGAGAAACAACACTTCCATCTTTATAGTTGTGACTGATAGGCTTCCTTGTTGCCATAATTTTTCTTTCCACTTTTCTTGCCAACCTATATGCCTTCTCTAATGAATTAGGTTCCCAACGACGAACCTCATGTTGGATGTTATCTTTTAAAGTCTCAATGAAGACATCAATCCTCTTCTTCTCTGGAATATCATTTACCCTTATATTCAATTTTTGGAATTCCTCAATATGATCTGCTATTGAACCCTTTTGTTTGAGATTTATCAATTGGATAAAGAAGGTGTTGCTTTTTGTCTCATCATAATGTGTTATCATTTCCTCTGTGAAAATTGACTAGGTGACAAGTGCTTTACGGGAACAAAGCCCTCTATACCATGCAAATTGGTTTGGTTGTAAATATAAAGATGTGATATGTATATTTTGTAATAGTTGTACATCATGTATATCAAAATATTGCTCCATCTATAGTATCCGATTTACCAGATCATTGCCATCAAACTTCCTCATATCACTTTTTCTTGATTTTAGGAGCTCGATCTTGAATCTGTTGTATCTCTGAAATTTGGGATCTTCAAGGTCTAACATTGCGACTTGCAGTAGCCCTCTGCATCCTCTTTCTAATTCCACCAGTCTGATTGCAATTGGATTCTCCAAGAAAGCGTTATGCCCAATCTCCCAAGGTGACCTGATTATATATCTTTTTAGTAGAGCGAATTTGTACGAAGTACAACGTGTCACTGTTTCAACCTTTGGATTGGAAACATATATACAAAAAACTATAGTCCGTCATCTTTTTGTAAATTCTTACGAAATTTGAATCTGATGCTCAGAGAGAAAGTTATGAATATTTTCCCAAGGTCACCTGTTTGGGATGTAATTCAGGAGTCTGCAAAAACCCTAACTTCTGTGGACCATATATCCTAAAATATAGCGAGACAAGATTTGAGATTTGGACCCAAGATTCAACATGATTTCAGCTCAAATGGGTTTTACTTTTAGAGTCTGAACCTTCGTATAAAAAAAATTATAGCGAACATTCCACGATGACCTATTTGAGATGGAATTATGGAGCTTGTAAAAAGCCAAACTTCCTCAAATCATATCTTTGAAAACTTAGCGATACAAGATCTGAAATTTGTACCTGAGATTTATAACGATTTCGGCTCAAAAGGGTTTTTGTTTTAGCTTCTGAAACTTTGTAGAAAAAAGTTATAGAGAAAATGTCGCGATGACCTATTTGGAGTAGCGAAATGCTAGAGTCCAAAGCTTTGATACCAAATGCTATGAAACCAGCTCACAAAAAGATAGAAAAGATAGATCAACGCCTTAGAAATCAGCCTCTTCGAGGGGGAAACCTTATTTACATTACACAAATGAACTATTCTTAGATGATACAAATGACGAGACATCCTTTCTATATATAGGAGTCTAAGGGGTCATAATATAATTAGAGCCGACATAACAATAATAATGTAAGGGTGCAACAATAACAATAGTGGGCTTCCATGGGGCACAATAATAACAATATGGGGACTACATGGGCACAACAATATAATAAGGGGGTTGCACTAATAACAATAAGGGTTACACTAGTAGTATAGGAACCTAACAAAGTATTTGAAAGAACATGGACTTAAGGAGGGTAGTACAATGAAAGAGAAGAAGCCTCTTTCATGATGGGTATGTGTGAAGTATCATATGGTGAAGAACTATCCATTGAATCAAAAGTCAGCGGATTTGGAGCAAGGGGATAAGACATATGTGGGAGTGATGCATGTTTTGGGGGCAACTTCTACCAAGAAGGTCATCCTAAAACATGATAATAAAAATAACCATTTAAACTTTGTGAACATGGACATTAAGAAAGACCTTTGCCGACGCGTTTCGAACCAACTAGTGTGGTTCATCGTCAGGACAAGTTGTCCTGACGATGAACCACAATAGTTGGTTCGAAACGCGTCGGCAAAGGTCTTTCTTAATGTGATTTACGCCGAAATTCTTCTTATAACTATGATAGATCACAGAAGCCTCAATTCTACAACATGGACATTGACGAGAGTTAGTGGATCGTTATGGTGGATAGTGGTGTGACTCACAACTTTATGTGGGAATATGTGGTGATGTAGCTGGGTTTGAAAATTACAGTGGTTTACATTTATTTCAAAGAAGTAAACTTCAAGGATAGATAAGTACTCAGAAAATTAAATGATGTTCCATTTCATATTGGAGATTGGTAGGTGAATATTAACTTCATGATTATTTAGTTGGATGGTTATGATATGGTTTTAGGATGGGATTTCTTTAGAGGAGAGTCGGTTGTACGATTTCCTCATACGAAGAGATTGTTCATTCTATCGGGGATCCGATTCAATGGTAGCATGGATATTGAGTGTAGACATGGATGTAGATGCTAGGGTGACATCTACTTTTGTGGAGGATATATAGATGACTAGTGAGGCTCATCAAATATTAGATCACGTGGAGTCTATTATGTTTCAACATGAAAATATCAATGGAGAATTTGATCAATATAGTTTTGAGCTTGTCAGTAGGACCACATGTAGCAATTGAGGATGATGATGGTTGTGATGAAACATCATTACCCAATAATGATGATGATGATAATAATAGTGATGATTTTCCTGACACCGATGATGATGACATGAGGATAACATAAACTGTAAAATATGATTTCCAGGGAGATGAGCTTGTAGAAATTCCCACCTGTAGATCAACAGATTATGCAATAGAATAAAGCAAAATACAAGAGCTACTTCTACAACAAACTTTGCGGAAGCTTAATTGAATTGAGCAAGATCAATGAGAACACATATAGTTGAATTGAGGCTTCTCTGATCCATATCGAGTTTAAGAGAAAATTTTCGGCGTAAATCACATGGTAATACATTTGTCTACGCGTTTTGAACCAATGAGTGTGGTTCATTGTCAAGACAAGTTGAAGAATCAGATCATGGCTATAGAATTAAATAGGGAGAGCAAATCTTCCAACGGCTAAAAAAACGGCTATAATAGATCATATTAGAAAAAACGACTAAAATTTTGACCAAGAAACGGCTAGACTTGACTATTCAAATTGATTAATTATACTATTATTACGCTAAAAAAATATTATTTTAATACCCAGATACTACAGGGCAATATTTATAAAATTGATAGAAATGATCACCTAAAATAGTGGAACTAGGGAATGAGAAATCAATCACACATAACACAAAAGAAATAACCCGGGGAAAGCCTCAGCCTAAAACCCCAACCTTTGTATTATCATACAAGTGGAAATATGTCTGGATTACACAAAGCCTTAGCTCAGAAGCTATCCAACTCTCAGTACAATCCCTCTGGTGCACATAGATAGTCAAAGGCCTCTCTCAAACCTTCTCCTCTACCCTCCAAGCCTCAAATTTCTTTGCGCAATTTTCCTTGGGGTCCAGTGCAGCCACTTGTGTGAATTGGCCTCTTCACACACTCACTAACCTTTGATCTAACTGCACAATCCTAAAGGAGATAAATCCTTCTGCGTAGATGAGTTTCCTTTATAGGAAAAATCCATCCAACTGATAGTACATTGTCCCTCCTCTGATCTCAACTGGGTCTCTGTCTGAACTGACATGCATGATTTATTCATGAGAGAATATTCAGTTATCTGAAGTGCAGCAGTTATATGCAAGCATGCATTAATTAATTGAACTCACATTAATTTAAACAAATTTTTTAAAGTCTTACTGGACTTGACTCAGTTAACTGAGTCAACTAATTACAACTCAAATTAGAACTCATCCTTATCTCTTTAACTGATGGATAAATTCCTCAATTAATGGAGAAACTGTTGCATGTCCTCACATAGACTTCATGTTTGATTTTTCACAACTAATTAACTCATGGTGAATTAATTTATTTATTTTCAAATAGTTGTTAAGTTCAAATTCGAATTTTACTTCACTATTTTAGTTTAGGGATTGACTAAAATAGGAATCCATCCAGAACTGCTAAAAATAGCAATGATATTTTTAGCACTTCCATTTTTCATTCCCTATTGCTCAATCCAGCACTAGTACCCAAACTGCTATTTATAGCAGTGCTATTTTTAGCATTTCTTACTGCTATTTTCAACACTCCCTCTCAACAAGAAAGGAATTCAACTCGAACCCGATCCTGTACCTTTGGAATGTTCCACATGCAACACTTCTCCCAAGTGTGGTTGCTCCAGCAACTCTAGAAACAAAAAAGCTCCCCACTGACCTCTCTGTTGGGCTAGAAACATACTCTGACGTTGAAGCTCTACCTGCTGCTGACAAGTGCTCCCTCTCTGACCTCTGAGCTTCTGCAACATCTCCATGCATCTTGCACCTTTGGACACCTCTCTGTGCCATCCTGCATTGGTGCAACACTCCTATGCCTCTCGCATTGCTGCAACCTGCTAGCTCTACACAGTCTTGGGACTCCTGCACTGTAGCTCTCTTTGCCGCTCCATCCACATTTGTCTCTACCCACTTAGCCAGTCCTACTACTCCTCATTAGGGCTCCCGTAGTAAGGTCTAATCAAAGAGGTTGGGTACCTCATTGATTCTGCCCCTATTCCAGCCTTCTTGGGACTGTCACTCCACATCGCCCCACCTCCTACCTGGAGGTATGGATGCATGTGATCCCTCTGACCACTTGGCTCGAAATTTCCTCCTACTGGAGGTCTTTACATGAGTAGATGCCTCCACTCGATCTCCTCTCAGCTTCTCCAATTGTGGCTGCTCCACAACCTCCTGAAGCTGCTTCACCAATTGTGGCTCCTCCACAATTGTCTGAGACTTCTTCTGCCACTGCATGTTGAGAGGTAATGTACTCTCCCTCTCAACCACCAAGTATCTAACCTTTTCCTTGCTCCTCAAGGCTTTGCATGCATCTTGTACCTCAAGTGCATACAGGTTCTTGGCTAGCACACCAATCTGTTTCATCCTTCTCGCCGTCACGAAATTTTTTGGAAAAAGCGTTGATTTTAAATCAACAATATCTCCCTCATGCGAACTCTGATTCAGTCGAGTTGTTTTTTGAATTTGGGTATTTTTCTGTAAGGAATCCAGATCTGCTATTTGTTTTTGAAAATTTTGCACAAAAATGTTCAGATCTACTCTGAAAACTCGCAGCCCAAAACTCAAAACTTCGAATTCTCCTCTAGTATATTGTTCTCTGCTTTCATCACCTTTGCTCTGATACGATGTATATTTTTTCTACAAAACCTCGCTCTGATACCATGTAGAAATTCCCACCTGTATATCAACAGATTATGCAATAGACTAAAGCAAAATACAAGATCTACTTCTACAACAAACTTTGCGGAAGCTTAATCAAATTGAGCAAGATCAATGAGAACACATATAACTGAGAATGAGAAATCAATCACACATAACACAAAAGAAATAACATGAGGAAAGCCTCAGCCTAAAACCCCAATTTCTATATTATCATACAAGTGGAAATATGTCTGGATTACACAAAGCCTTAGCTTGAAAGCTATCCAGCTCTCAGTACAATCCCTCTGGTGCTCATAGGCAGTTAAAGTCCTCTCTCAAACCTTCTCCTCTGCCCTCCAACCCTCCTATTTCTTTGTGCGATTTTCCTTGGGGTCCAGTGCAGCCACTTGTGTGAATTGGCATCTTCACACACTCACTAACCTCTGATCCAACTGCGCAATCCTGAAGGAGATAAATCCTTCTACATAGATGAGTTTCCTCTATAGGAAAAATCCATTCAACTGATAGTACACTATCCCTCCTCTGATCTCAACTGGGTCTCTGTCTGAACTCACATGCATGAGTTATTCATGAGAGAATATTCAGTTATCTGAAGTGCAGCAGTTATATGCAAGCATGCATTAACTAACTGAACTCACATTAATTTAAACAAACTGTTTAAATCAATCTAACTGGACTTGACTCAGTTAATTGAGCCAACCAATTACAACTCAAATTATAACTCATCCTTATCTCTTTAATTGATGGATAAATTCCTCAATTAATGGAGAAACTATTGCATGTCCTCACATAGACTTCATGTTTGATTTTTCACAACTAATTAACTCATGGTGAATTAATTAATTTATTTTCAAATAATTGTTAAGTTCAAATTTGAATTTTACTTCACTATTTTAGTTTAGGGACTGACTAAATAGGAATCCATCCCGAAATGCTAAAAATAGCAATGTTATTTTTAGCACTTCCATTTTTCATTCCCTGTTGCTCAATCCAGCACCGGTACCCAAACTGCTATTTATAGCAGTGCTATTTTTAGCATTTCTTGTTGCTATTTTCAACACTCCCTCTCAACAAGAAAGGAATTCAACTCAAACCCGATCATGTACCTTTGGAATGTTCTGCATGCAACACTTCTCCCAAGTGTGGTTGCTCTAGCAACTCTAGAAACAAAAAAACTCCCCACTGACCTCTCTGTTGGGCTAGAAACATACTCTGATGCTGAAGCTCTACCTAGTGCTGACAAGTGCTCCCTCTCTGACCTCTGAGTTGCTGCAACATCTCCATGCATCTTGCATCGTTGCACACCTCTCTATGCCATCCTACACTGGTGCAACACTCCTGTGCCTCTCGCATTGCTGCAGCCTGCTAGTTCTACACAGTCTTGGGATTCCTACACTATAGCTCTCTCTGCCACTCCATCTGCATCTATCTCTACCCACTCAGCCAATCTTGTTACTCCTCATTAGGGCCCTCGTAGCAAGGTATAATCAAAGAGGTTGGGTACCTCAATGATCTTGCCCCTATTCCAGCCTTCTTGGGACTGTCACTCCATATCGCCCCACCTCCTACTTGGAGGTATGGATGCATGTGATCCCTCTGCCCACTTGGCTCGAAATTTCCCCCTACTGGAGGTCTCGGCATGAGTGGATGTCTCCACTCAATCTCCTCTCAGCTTCCCCAGTTGTGGCTGCTCTACGACTTCTTGAAGTTGCTTCACCAATTGTGGCTTCTCCACAATTGTCTGAGACTTCTTCTGGCGTTGCATGTTGAGAGGTAATGTACTCTCCCTCTCAACCACCAAGTATCTAACATTTTCCTTGTTCCTCAAGGCTTCGCATGCATCTTGTACCTCAAGTGCATACAGGTTCTTGGCTAGCACACCAATCTGTTTCATCCTTCCCGCCGTCACGAAATTTTCTGGAAAAAGCGCTGATTTTAAATCAACAATATCTCCCTCATCTGAACTCTGATTCAACCAATTTTATTTATTTATTTTAAATCTGGGTCTTTTTCCACAAGGAACCCAGATCTGCTATTTGTTTCTAAAAATTTTGCACAAAAATGATCAGATCTGCTCTGAAAACTCGCGGCCCAAAACTCAAAACTTCTAATTCTCCTCTAGTATATTGTTCTCTGCTTTGATCATATTTACTTTGATACCATGTAGAAATTTTTCTACAAAACCTCGCTCTGATATCATGTAGAAATTCCCACCTGTAGATCAACAGATTATGCAATATACTAAAGCAAAATAAAAGATCTACTTCTACAACAAACTTTGCGGAAGCTTAATCGAATTGAACAAGATCAATGAGAACACATATAACTGAGAATGAGAAATCAATCACACATAACACAAAAGAAATAACCCAGGGAAAGCCTCAGCCTAAAACCCCAATCTTTGTATTATCATACAAGTGGAAATATGTCTGGATACACAAAGCCTTAGCTCGGAAGCTATCCAGCTCTCAGTACAATCCCTCTGGTGCTCATAAATAGTCAAAGGCCTCTCTCAAACCTTCTACTCTACCCTCCAAGCCTCTTATTTCTTTGTGCAATTTTCCTTGGGGTCCAGTGTAGCCACTTGTGTGAATCGGCCTCTTCACACACTCACTAATCTTTGATCCAACTGCTCAATCCTGAAGGAGATAAATCCTTCTACATAGATGAGTTTCCTTTATACAAAAAATCCATCCAACCGACAATACACTGTCCCTCCTCTACTCTCAACTGGGTCTTTGTTTGAACTCACATGCATGAGTTATTCATGAGAGAATATTCAGTTATCTGAAGTGCAGCAATTATATGCAAGCATGCATTAACTGACTAAACTCACATTAATTTAAACAAATTATTTAAATCAATCTAACTGGACTTGACTCAGTTAACTGAGCCAACTAATTACAACTCAAATTATAACTCATCCTTATCTCTTTAACTGATGGATAAATTCCTCAATTAATGGAGAAACTATTGCATGTCCTCACATAGACTTCATGTTTGATTTTCACAACTAATTAAATCATGGTGAATTAATTAATTTATTTTCAAATAGTTTTAAAGTTCAAATTCAAATTTTAGTTCACTATTTAGTTTAGGGACTAACTAAAATAGGAATCCATCCTGAACTACTAAAAATAGTAATGCTATTTTTAGCACTTCCTTTTTTCATTCCCTGTTGCTCAATCCATCACTGGTAGCCAAACTGCTATTTATAGCATTTCTTGTTGCTATTTTCAACAGAGCCTTGGTATAGACGAGCTAGTTGCCAAGGAGATTGGTTCTTCTAGGGAGACATTAGAGCTGGATGGATGGCCTTAGGATCCAGAGTTGAAGTGTCTTCTTAAGGAGAGTGAGCGTAGGATTGGATATTTTCCTCCTTTGTTGAGATACATTTCAAAGAAGTATGGAGGAGTAATCCTAGGTTTAGGAGGACCTTTTCTAGGATCAGATAGAGCATACTTAAGAGTACAGGGAGCATTTTTAGGAGTAGAAGGAGTAGAGCATGGATTTTGGAGAGGTAGTCCTTGAGGCTACCCTAATTCATATTCTCACTCATCCATTTGGACATGGATTGTTTTCAATTGCTTAGGGTGGAAATTCCTAGATGCGTGAGGGTGCCTTAAAGGTGTTTTATTCATGATTAGAGATGATGTGTTAATGAGGAGGATGTTTAGATGATGCCAAGAATCATGGGTGTTTGCAATTTTATGGGATGGTGTGTGTTCTTATGGATTTGGCATGATGATCATATTAGCTACCTAATTAGCTAAATACATAGGGGGATCTAACACATAACAATCATACAGGAGTATTCACAGGTAGATGATATGTAATTTCACTTATCCCTTGGTGATGGAAAGGTTGTTGTTAGAAATGTAGTAAGAAAAGTCTTCATTTGACTTGTGCCTTAGTCAAACGGAGAAATTCAATTTTCCACATCAGCAGTATGACTTGGATTGCAGTTAACTAGAGTTACATGGTCTTGTCTACTAGTTACTTCATTAAATTCGAGTTTGTAGGCTAGAGGTGGAGTTGTGCATGAGTTGACTGATAAGATCTATAAATCTAGTGAGTTATTTTTAGTTGAACTCAGTTATATAAGCTATATTCATTAGTTGAGTCAATTGAAGGTCAATTGAGTAGTTATGACTGTTGTTAACTCACTGATCTCTCAGTTAACTAGTTAATCAACTAAAATAGACCCAGTCATCCATGGAATTCAAATTTCCTAGTTCAGTGGATGGAAAAGGAGCATTTGTATTTATAATTTTATATCATTGAGTGTACAATGCTTTTGCACTAAGAAGGTGATCAATTCACCTTAGATTTGCGCAAGGAAAAAGCGAATTTCCATATTTTTTAGGAGTTTACTTTTCCTCGAGGATTGTGCAAGGAAATTTGAGGTTGGATGAGGCTTGAATTGTATAAGTGTTGGCCGAAGAAGGTCAGGAAGAAGGAGAACAATTTTACAGTGTAGGGTGTGCTTCAAAGTTGAAGCAAGACATTGTAATTGTTTCTCTCTCTCATCTGAATTAATGCAAAACAACAGAGGGTTTCTTCCTAGTTGGGTTCCCCTATAAAATCATTGTGTGTTTTGTGTTTCAATGGTTGCATGTTATTGATTGTGAATTTTCCTTTCCACATAGTAGTAGAATAACTTTTTTTCTTGATTTCAGTTTGATTTCATTAGCAGTAGAAAATTTCTTGCAAATTCTACATGTTATTAGAGCTACAGAAGACTACATAGAAACATCGTTCCAGATCTTCTCTCATAAAAAAATTGATTTGCAGAGTTTTTGGTGCACATCTTCTTCAATGCAAGAAAAATGTCTTTCAACAAATCTAGCTTGGAGTATGCATTGGAGGGCACCTCAAATTTTTGTGCTTGGAAAGACAGGATGGAAGTTGTCCTCGTTGAAAATGAAGTATGAGAATATACACAAACTGGTATTCTAAAACTAGCAACATCAGAAGTACAAGCACTTTCTTAGTGGAAGAAAGGCACAGTATGATCCAAGAGGAATATTCTATATTGTGTCAAATATCATGTGGTTGCGAACTTGCATGGAAATTAGACTCCTTTTTCAATGTGAAAAACTCTCATAGATATATTCTAGAGAAGCAGTGATTCTAGGAAATTGGCATTGATAGATAAACTCAGAAGCATCTGAATTTAGAAAAATTAAACCATTCCTCGGTATATATCCATATTCACTTAGGTTCAAGATGAACTTGGAGTAGGAGAAAATGTACCATCATCTAAACTTGTGAGCTTATCTCTCCTTGGTCTTTCGAAGTCTTGGCATAACTGTCAAGATTCAGTTAATGGAAGACACAAGCTACCATATTGGGAGAGACTTCGGTATGATTTGGTGTAGGAGGACATCAGAAGAAACACTAAAGATGGTGTCACATCTATTGCAAATGAGGAATAATATTGTGCTTTATTTAGCAAAGGAAAGAAGGCCAAAGGCATGAAGGCCCAAAGAAAGGAAGAATCTAGCCAAAACAATGGAAAGAAGAAGGAACTCAACAAAATAAAATGTTTTCGCTACCATGAATATGGACACTATACAACCAAGTGCCCACACAAGAAATCCAGCAAAGAGCTTGAAGCAAGAGTAGGAGGACATGCTCTGGCATCTTAATTCAAGTTATATTTCACCCTCCTTCCTTACATGGCAAGCACAATAAGAGGGAGTGAGTCGTACCTAGATTCTGGTGCCTCATATCATATCCCATGAAACAAGGAATCCTTCATTAGCTTAGAGGAGAAGGATCTAAAATTGCATACAGAATTTGGATATGATGGGAGGTATAGTACCAAAGGAATTGGTATTGTCACCTTTAAGAGGGAGTCAAGCTCCCATCTTCACTTGAAAAATGTAATGTATGTGCCTGGGATGAAGATAAATTAATTTTTGTAGCTATATTGGAGGACAGAGGTTATGATGTGGCGTTTAGTAAGGGAAACAATTTTATAAAGCATGGTTCTACTAGACAAGTGAAACATATTGGAGTTAGAGTGAAAAATCTCTATACGTTAGAGGTAGATTTTTCCATGCATTCAACTATACCTCCAAGAATGAGGTGGGGCAATGTAGAGCGTTAGTCCCAAAGTTGCAAATATTTGGGAATGGTCCATAAGAGATAAGTAGCAATTGTAGTTACTCTTCTCATGGATCATTACCCTTGCCACAGGGACCCACAATATTCAGTAGTAGGAGGATCAGTGTCAATTGGAGCAGTCAGATACTGAGAAGCACATAGCAGTGCTGATAGTAGTGTAGGGGGCTCAATAGTAGAGTCAAAAGAAGCACAAATTTCCCATCAGACAATGCAGAGACTACTAGTAGTCAAATGCTCAGAGACACATTTGGTTCAGTATTTTGAATTCTTCTCAATTGCATATTTTGCAGTAGCAACAACAACAGTGAGAGGGATTTGTGTTACAATACATTCCTATAGGAGAAGGATTGGGATTGTGAAGAACCCTTTTCTTAATAAGAGGGAGTGTTGGAAATGTAGCAAGAAAAGTCTTCATTTGACTTGTGCCTTAGTCAAATGGAGAAAAAATAAATTCCACATCATTAGGATGACTTAGATTGAAGTTACAAAGAGTGGCATGGCCTTGTCTACTAGTTAATTCAGTAAATTGGAGCTTGTAGGCTAGAAGTAGAGTTGTGCATGAGTTGATTGCTAAGATCTAGCAACCTAGTTGAGTTACTATCAGTTGACCTCAGTTATCTGATCTCTAGTGATTAGTTGAGTCAATTGAAGGTCAGTTGAGTAGTTATTACTGTTGTTAACTCACTGATCTCTCAGTTAGCTAGCCAATCAGCTAAAAATAGACCCTGTCATACATGAAATTCAAATTTCCTAGTTCAGTGGATGAGAAAGGCACATTTGTATTTATAATTGTATATTGTTGAGTGTACAGTGGTTTTTCACTAAGAAGGTGATCAATTCCCCTTGGATTTTCACAAGTAAATAGGGAATTTCCCTATTTTCTTAGGATCTTAATTCCTCCAGGATTGTGCAAGGAAATAGGAGGTTGGATGAGGCTTGAATTGGATAAGTGTTGGCTAGAGCAAATCAGGAAGTAGGAGAACAATTTTACAATGCAGGGTGTGCTTCAAAGTTGAAGCAAGACATTGCAATTGTTTCTCTTTCTCATCTAAATTAATGCAAAGTAGCAGACGGGTTTTCCCCAAATGGGTTCCCCTATAAAACCATTGTGTTACTTTTGTTTTGATGGTTTCATGTTATTGCATGTGTTTCTTTTGTGTATTTTCCTTTCCGCAGAATTGTAGAAGAAATGTTTTCCTCTTGATTTCAATTTGATTTCATTAGCAGTAGAAATTTTCTTGCAATTTCTATATGATATTAGAGCTATGGAAGACTACATAGAAACCTTGTTCCAAATATTCTCTTAGAAAAAATTTGATTTGTAGATCTTCTTCATTGTAGGAAAAATATCTTTCAACGGGTTGAAGTTGGAGTTTGATACGTAGATCTTCTTCATTGCAGGAAAAATATTTTTCAACAGGTTGAAGTTGGAGTATGCATTGGAGGGAACCTTGAATTTTTGTGCTTGGAAAGATAGGATGTAAGTTGTCCTGATTGATAATGGAGTATGGGAATGTACACAAAATGATATTCCAAAACCAACAACATCAGATGCACAAGCAGTCACTCAGTAGAAGAAATACACATCAATATCCAGGAGTATTTTTCTCGAGGGTGTCAAAGATTATTTGGTTTCAAACTTTCATGGAAAGGAGACTCATTTTGCAATGTGGAAAAATCTCATGTATTTATTCCAGAGTAGAAATGATGCTAGAAAATTGGCATTAAGAGATAAACTTAGGAGCATCTGAATGCAGAAAAATGAAACCATTCCTCAATATCTATCCAGATTTGCTCAGGTTCAAGATGGACTTGGAGGAGTAGGATCAAATGTGTCATCATACAAACATGTGAGCTTAGCTCTCCTTGTTATTCTAAACAACTATCAGGATTCAGTTAATAAAGAGACAAGCTACCAGATTGGGAGAGACTTTGGTATGATTTGGCGCAGGACGAGATCAAAAGAAACATTAGAGATGGTGTCACATCCATTGTTGATGAGGAAGAATATTGTGCTCTAGTTGGAAAAGGAAAGAAGGATAAAGGTATGAAGGCCCAAAGCGAGGTAGAATCCATCCATAATAATGGCAAGAAGAAGGACCTAAAAAAAATTAAATGTTTTCATTGCCATAATTATGGACACTATATTACCAAGTGTCCACACATGGAATCCAACAAAGAGCTTGTAGCAGGAGAAGGAGGAGATGCTCTGGCATCTCAACTCAAGTTATATTTCACTCTCCTTATGTGCATGGCAAGAAAAGTAAGAGGGAGTGTGTGGTACCTAGATTTTGGTGCCTCATATCATATCACAGGAAATAAGGAATCCTTCAGTAGCCTAAAGGAGAAGGACCTCAAATTGGACATAGAATTTGGAGATGATGGTAGGTATAGTACCAAAGGAATTGGTACTGTCACATTTAAGAGGGAGTCAGGCTCCCATCTTCACTTCAAAAATGTAAATCATGTGCTTGGGCTGAAGAAAAATCTGATTTCTATAGCTATATTGGAGGACAGAGTTGATGATGTGGTCTTGAGTAAGGGAAAAGCTTTTATAAAGCATGTTTCTACTGGACAAGTGAAATAGATTGGAGTTAGAGTGAAAAATCTCTACAAGCTAGAGGTAGATTTCGCCATATATTCAGATATACCTCCAAGAGTGAGGTGGGGTGGTGTAGAGCCTTAGTCCCATAGTTGCAAAGATTTGGGCAGGGTCCATAGGAGAACAATAGTAATTTCAGTTACTATTTCCATGTAGTGTTACCCTTGGTACAGGGCCCCACAATATTCAGTAGCAGGAGGATCAATGTCAGTTGGAGCAGTCAGATACTAAGAAGCACTGAGCAATGTTGACAACAGAGCAGGAGGCTCAATAGCAGAGTCAACAGAAGTGCAAAGTTCTCAGTAGATTGTGCAGAGACTAGTAGCAGTCATATGCTCATAGACAATTGATTATTTATTTTGGATGCTTCTTAGTTTTAGTTGTTTTAGTAGAAACAAAAACAATGACAGAGAGTTGTGTTATAGTACATTCCTAGAGGAGCAAGATTGGGATTATGAAAAATCCTTTTCTTACTAAGAGGGAGTGTTGGAAATGTAGCAAGAAAAGTCTTCATTTGAATTGTTCCTTAGTTAAATGGAGAAATTCGATTTTCCACATCAGCATAATGACTTGGATTGCAGTTAACTAGATTGGCATGGCCTTACTACTAGTTAAGCTAGCAAATTCAAGTTTGTAGGCTAGAAGTAGAGTTGTGCATGAGTTAATTGATAAGATCTAGAAAACTAGTTGAGTTATTGTTAACTGAACTCAGTTATCTGAGCTCTAGTCATTAGTTGAGTCAGTTGAGTAGTTATGATTGTTTTTAACTCATTGATCTCTTAGTTAACTTGTAAATAAGCTAAATATAGACCCAGACATGAATGGAATTAGAATTGTCTAGTTGAGTCGATGGAAAAGGAACATTTGTATTTATAATTGTACATTATTGAGTGTACAATGATTTTGCACTGAGAAGGTGATCAATTCCCCTTGGATTTGCACAAGGAAATAGGGGATTTCCCTATTTTCTTAGGAGCTTATTTCCTCCAGGATTGCACAAGGAAATAGGAGGTTGGTTGAGGCTTGAATTGGATAATTGTTTGCCAGAGCAGGTTAGGAAGCAAGAGAATAGTTTTACAATGCATCATGTGCTTCAGAGTTGAAGCAAGAAATTGTAAATGTTTCTCTTTCTCATCTAAATTAATACAAAGCAGCGGTGGGTTTTTTCCCAGTTGAGTTCCCTTATAAAATCATTGTGTGCATTTTGTTTTGATGGTTGCATATTATTGCATGTGTTTCTTTCGTGTTTTTTCCTTTTCGCAGAATAGTAGAAGAAATTTTTGTCTCTTTTTTTTAGTTTTATTTCATTAACAGTAGAAAATTTCTTGCAATTTTTACATGGTATCAAAGCTACGGAAGACTACATAGAAACCTTGTTCTAGATATTCTCTCAGAAAATTTTCAATTTGGAGAGTTTTTGGTGCAGATCTTCTTCAGTGCACGAAAAATTTCTTTCAACATATTGATGTTGGAGTATGCATTGGAGGGCACCCTGAATTTTTGTGCCTGGATAGACAGGATGGAAGTTTTCCTAGCTGATAATGAATTATGGGAATATACACAAACTAATATTCCAAACCCAACAACATGATATGCACAAGAAGTTTCTCAGTGGAAGAAAGACACAACAAGATCCAAGAGGATTATTTTGGAGGGTGTCAGAGATCATGTGTACTTGAACTTGCATGGAAAGGAGAGTCCTTCTCCATTGTGGAAAAGTCTCACAAATCTATTCCAAAGCAACAATGATGCCAGAAAATTGGCATTGAGAGATAAACTCAGGAGCATCTGAATGCATAAAAATGAAACCATTCCTTAGTATCTATCCAGATTCACTCAGGTTCAATATGGCCTTGGAGGAGTAGGAGAAAATGTTCCATCATCCAAACTTGTGAGCTTATCTCTCCTTGGTCTCCCAAAGTCTTGACACAACTATTATCATTCAGTTAATCGAAGAGACAAGCTACCATACTGGGAGAGACTTTGGTCTGATTTAGTGAAGGAGGAGATCAGAAGAAACACTAGATATGGTGTCACATCCATTGCAGATAAGGAAGAATATCATGCTCTAGTTGGAAAAGGAAAGAATGCCAAAGGAATGAAGGTCCAAGGTGAGGCAGAATCCAACCAGAACAATGGCAAGAAGAAGGACCTCAACAAAATAAAATGTTTCACTGCCATGAATATGGACAATATGCAACCAAGCATCCACATAAGAAATCCAACAAAGAGCTTGTAGTAGGATCTGGAGGAGATGCTTTGGCATCTCAATCCAAGTTATATTTCACCGTCTTTTCTTGCATAGAAAACAGAGTAAGAGGGAGTGAGTGGTACCTAGATTCGGTGCCTCATATCATATGACATGAAACAAGGAATCCTTCAATACCCTATAGGAGAAGGATCTAAAATTGCACATAGAATTTGGAGATGATGGTAGGTATAGTACCAAAGGAATTGGTATTCTCACTTTTAAGAGGGATTCAGGCTCCCATCTTCACTTGAAAAATGTAATGTATGTGCCTGAAGAAAAATTGATTTTTGTAGTTGTATTGGAGGAGGTTATGATGTGTTTTTTAGTAAGGGAAAAACATTTCTAAAGCATGTTGCTACTAGACAAGTGAAACCAATTGCAGTTAGACTAAAAAATATCTATAATCTAGAGATAGATTTCTCCATGCATTCAACTATACCTCCAAGAGTGAGGTGGGACTATGTAGAGCCTTAGTCCTAGAGTTGCAAAGATTTAGGCAGGGTCCATAGGAGAACAGTAGAAATTGTTGTTACTCTTATCATGGATCATTACCCTTGTTATAGGGGCCCATAGTATTCAATAGCTAGAGGATCAGTGTTAGTTGGAGTAGTCAAATACTAAGAAGCAAAGAGCAGCGTTGAAATCAGAGCAAGAGGATCAGTAGCAGAGTCAACAACAATGAAAATTTCCTAGTAGACAATGAAAAGACTAGTAGTAGTTAGATCCTCAAAGACATAGTTGATTTAGTATTTTGGATGCTTCTCATTTGCAGTGGTTGCAATAGAAACAAAAACTGTGAGGGGGTTTTATGTTACAATACATTCCTATGGGGGCAGGATTGGGATTGTGAAAAATCCTTTTCTTGCTAACAGGGAGTGATGGAAATGTAGCAAGAAAAGTCTACATTTGATTTGTGCCTTAGTCAAATGGAAAAATTCGATTTTCCACATTAGTAGGATGGCTTGGATTTCTGTTAGCTAGAGTGACACAGCCTTGTCAACTTGTTAAGTCATTAAATTCAAGTTTGTAGGATAGAAGTAGAGTTGTGCATGAGTTGATTACTAAGATCTAGAAATCTAGTTGAGTTATTGTTAGTTTAACTCAATTATCTGAGCTCTAGTCATTAGTTGAGTTAGTTGAAGTTCAATTGAGTAGTTATGACTGTTGTTAACTCACTGATCTCGTAGTTAACTAGTCAATCATCTAAAAATAGACCCAGACATGCATGTACTTCGGATTTCCTAGTTGAGTGGATGGAAAAGGCACATTTATATTTTTAATTGTATATCGTTGAGTGTATAATGCTTTTTCACTAAGAAGGTGATCAATTCCCCTTGGATTTGCACAAGGGAATAGAAAATTTCCCTTTTTTTATGATCTTAATTCCTCCAGGATTGCACAAGAAAATAGGAGGTTAGATGGGGTTTGAATTGGAAAGGTGTTGGCCAGAGTAGGTTAGGAAGTAGGAGAACAATTTTATAGTGTAGGGTGTGCTTCAAAGTTGAAGCAAGACATTGTAATTGTTTCACTTTCTCATATGAATTAATGCAAAGTAGCGAATGGGGTTTTCCCAATTGGGTTCCCCTGTAAGATCATTGTGTTCCTTGTGTTTTGATGGTTGTATGTTATTACATGTGTTTCTATCTTGTTTTTTTTCTTTCCATAGAATAGTAGAAGAATTTTCAGTCTCTTGATTTCAATTCGATTTCATTAGTAGTAGCAAATTTCTTGCATTTTCTATAGTTGTGGGGAGGAGGGCGGTTCATTGTCGAGGACAAAAAAAATTTAAAAGTGGGAGAGGATGTTAGACCCTCAAGGTGAGCACACAAATGTTTCTTGGCTATAATCAAGTTGGAGAATGCAACAACATGCCCATCACAGGATTTGTGACATCAGTTGCAACATTTGGGGGAATTTCAAGGTTTCTACCCACAAGTAGATGAGATGGAAAGTTGAGATCTTGAGTTGAAGTGAGATGACTTGGGTGCCTCTCATCCACGAATTAGCACGAATACACGTGCCAAGAGGATGAGTCACATTAGGTGCATCTGCACTTAGACTTGAGGTGAAATCATGATGTGAGAGGGACTGAGACATGAGGTAAACCAAAGACATGGCTAAGACATGAGATGGGACCTTAACATGAGATGAGTGTGGCATGATGGGACCAAGGGTAACATAATGGACTAAGGACAAGGACGAGATGGGGATCATGGCACATGAATCATGCACATGATGGCGTGCTGAGTCAACTGAGTTGGGAGATGGCATGACCCATAGGTTAGCCTAGGTGACACTAACCACACACATCGTCTTACACATTATGTGGGGGTTTTATTATATAGGTAAGTGGAAGGGTCAACTTTGGGTGCAACCATTGGCCTTCCACCTCCCACCCCTTAGAGCAAGTATTGATACGTGGAGGTTGGCATTTGGAGAAGCACAACACTCGACACTCAACAAGAAAAAATATTACAACGAAATACAACTTGCATTGTGGATTGAGGGATGAGTATGAGGTCCTTTTAATAGGACAGAGCCCTTGTTGAAATGAAAATTGTTTGGGACTACTTTTCATAGTTTGGAGAGAGGTTGCAGGCATGCATTTTGTGCAATAGAACCAAGGGAGGCCACCAGGTATTGTAGAACAAGTTATCACTTGTTTGTTGCAATGCCCATCCTAGGCTAGAGGCACTTGAGTAGGGTGACCTGAGTGGGAATTCAAACTTGTTTTTGTGTTGTCATGGGAAGCCATACCCGAGTATAGGGTGAAGCATTGCGCACACATTGTAATGTATTGTGGGGTGGGCTGGTAAGTCATACCTAAATCTTGAGAAGGTTTACACTTGAATCATATTTTTTCATATTTGTGTGAGGATTTGTTTGAGAAACCACACCCTAGCTTGGAGTAGGTTGGACTTGTATTTGTTGTAATTGTATTTGTAGCAAGACTTATATATATATTGAGATATTCGCTTTGGGCCAAGGGCCCCTCCCCACACATTATATTTGTGCACCCTTGAAGTGCATGTGTATGGTGATTTATACATGTTGATGTCTCTTTATTGTTACATGATGATATTGTGATTGCATGTTATGATTATGCAAGATTGAAGTTAAGTGAAATTGTACTTGTGATTTGGTTACATGTTATATCCCACTACACCTTGATAATTAAACACACATATAGAATTATAATTGTAGAGGAATACTTTGGGTGAAGTACTTGCAAGTTGGTTGCGCCACTATTGAGGAAACACATTGATGTTGCATGCTCAGAGGACACAAGGAATATTGAATCATGGGTCCACTCAAGGGGTGTGATAAGCTCAATTCTATGAGGACGATATGATAGGGTGTATTTATTTTAATATTAAGAGTAGCAGTTGTAAAATTCTTTTGGATTTGTGTTATCCTTCTCCTAGATTCTCTAAAGATATTGCATCCATAAACTTAATATTATTATAAGATAACATGACTAACGAGAGTATCAAATAAGAGTTTTTTTTTAATTCCACAACTGAAGGTGCACTAATTTACACTTATTTTCAACTGCATAGAAATTTTTCTACCTTCCATTTATCCTTTCCTCAACACTATAGTTCCAATTGATATTTTGATTAATATAAACTCCAAGATATTTGTATGAAGATAATTCTTCCAAACTATTATTGTTATAATTGAAAGTGTTAAGAGTGGTCTCATGATATTAATTATCATAACCTTTGTTTTGTTTGTCTTCACAGTGATACCCATACTAGAGCATAAGTCCTTGAGAATCCTTAGATGATTTTCTGGGTCATAGGGATTTTGTGCCCTAAGAATGATATCATTGGCATAAAGAAGGATGGTGACTATACTAGTGGGGCTAATACTACTCTTCTTCTAATCAACATTCTAACTTATCAATGTAAATACCAAAGAGAGTACGAGATAGGAGACAACCTTGCTAGACTCTTCTTTTAAAACTAATTTCTTCCAACCACCCCTAAGCATTCCTTACGATCAATCAAACTAATTTTTTAGATTAGCCAATTTATGAATCAAACTTTACTGATAATTCAAACTAATAAGAAAAAATAAACATATAATCATCTTAAATTGATGAAACCATAAATATTAACCATTACAATTACAAAATAAAAATATATTTACAAATATTAAATCCATTTTATATTTAAAAATAATATTTAATAAATTTAAGTTAAGAGAATTCTTCAGCTAAAATAATGATAGAATATTTTGTCGACCGCGTTTTGAAACAACAAGTGTGGTTTCATCCATCAGGGACAAGTTGAGGAATCAGTTAGAATGCATAACTAAATAGTAGAGCCAGAACTTCAATTAAAAATAAAAGTTTACAATTAAAAAAATACCTCATCTAACAAATCAAAAATTATTACTTTTAATATTTTGAATTTATAAACAAATAAATTCTAAAATTAAAATATTTTTATCCAATTTTTTAATTATGTAATTTACAAATATTTATATAATTTTTTAATTTGTATTTGATAAAAATTCCTCTTTGATCTTTTTATACCAAACTTTTCATTGTATTTAATTTAATGTTTTTTAATTATATAACAAAATTATAAATTTATATTTTCAAATATTTTATATATTTAAAAAAATATATTTTATTTATATTTTCTTTTTAAAGGTTGGTTTAATTGACGAAATATATTTTTTCATTTTAATTTGCAAAACAATTTAAAAAAATATGTAATTTTTTGTTATTAAAATATATTTTTGATAATAAAATAATAGTACCCTAAAATTGTAGACCAGTCTTAATTATATAAATTTAACAACTTAAACTTCCAAATTTTTTTAAAAGATTTTTGGATAAAATTTAATTAAAATTAACCAAAATATATTATAAAAAAAAATTTTATTTATAAATTAACACTACACCCTTCTTTTATTATTATTTAAATTAATAATATTAAAAAGATAAGAGGATCGAAGACATTCATTATAGACATGTTTTTTTTGATGTCCTCCGCATCATATTCCTAAAGTACAAGTTTGTTTATTAACATAAAACAAATTTAAGTAAACGACGAAAACAATATTATATGCACTAATTTATTAAAGTCAAAAGATAGGAAAAACAATTAAAAAATGGAATGAAAGTTTTTTGAAAACTATTTGAATCATCAATGTCTCGCAGGCGATCAGAGAGGAAACTCGAAAACCATTTTCAACAAAGGTTTTAAAGTCACTCTAATTTCAGGTTTTTCAGTTTTAAATTAATATAACGTTTGCCTTTAAATGTGAGAGGATTTAAATTAATTTTTGGGGGGCACTGATTTGGATGGGCCATAGTCTTATGATAATAATTAATCAAATATGTTAAAATATTCTTTATATTTAAATTTTGTGCCATAGTATTTATATTTAAAGACTATGGATGGGCCATAGTCTTTATATTTAAATTTTGTGAATTTTATGATTTATTTATGTTTTAATATTGTGTTTGACTTTATAGTGCATGGTGCAGACAGATTTAACTTTTAAATTTATATTTTAAATTTTGTGAATGGTATGATTTATTTATGTTTTAATATTGTGTTTGGCTCCATCCATGAGATAGATTTAATTTTCAATTAATTAGTTATTTTTAAAATGATTGGTTTGCTTGATTTCGTAGTGTAGTAAGATTTAACTTTTAATCAATAAGCCATATTTAAAATAATTAATAATTAATATATTTTTTTCTTTTGTGAAATAAAATTTTATTGTTTGAAATTAGAGATTTACATTTATAGTTGAAGTTTGTTTAGAGTTGGTTTTGGGGAAATCAGATCATATATAAGACTTCAATTGGTTCAAAATATCAAAAGATAAGAGAATGTTCAAAGTTTTAGAAAAAAAAAAGATTCTAATTGTTGGGGTAATAGGGCTATTCGCGAATTAAAAAAAACGTAACTGAAACATAAAATAACTAAAGACAAAGATACAGAGAGAGATTTAGGTCAATTTATCTAAATCATTGGGCTTTGGCTTCGATAGAGATGGGCTCCTTGTTGCTTCCAGGGGAACATCTAGGATTAGGAGGTATCCCATGTGCTTCTCTAGGCTCTTGAGCCAATAATCTGTTGTTGTCATATGCCTCTGCATTTGATTCAGACTCAAGATGCTATATTTTGTGATTTCATTCATGTCTACAAGAAGTTTGCTCGGGTGAAGCTTAAGATGCCAATAGATGTTAACAATGTACATGTATTGATTAGAACAACCTCTAGTGTGACTTGGATGAGGAACCCAATTTTCCACTTCCGCAAGAACCTATGTGTCCGTAAGGGTGCATCACTAGTTAGTTCCCTTTCCACTTGTTTAATTTCCTCCTGAACTTGCGATGGAGTCAAATCTCTATATCGTGTGACTAAGACTTCATCTCATATCTAAGCTCTGGAGCGACCTTGTTCTTGGTAATAGCTAATGCCCCTGTGCATTTTATCTCATTACCTAGGCATGATGAGAAACCCAAAGAAGAAAAGGGACACAAGTGGATGACCACTACAACCAAGGGTAGGTTAAAGTGTCATAGCCAAAAGCTAAACCAAAGCAAGAGGAGTGCCAAGTGGGTAATGCTAGAACGATGGTAAAGCTTTAACTCCACACTGAAATCCAACTCACTCAAAGAGAAGCAAGAGCTTTAGGGTTGCTCGAGGCAACAATGATGGCAATGTTTGGTGCAAGGAAAACATTAGAATAGAAAAAATAGAAATGGGAAAAACATAGCATACCTAGGCCACCCTAAGTAACCCGACCACAAAGGTGGCTTTCTTACAAGGTCATGAATGGCTTGAGGCATTTGTTGCTTCCGAGGATAAGGAAGCTTCCTCTAGTGTTGGATCATGCAACTTTGAGAGAATATAAATGTTGTCAGAGAACACAAACTACAGTGAGGGATAAGGCAATAGCCTAATTGGGTTGTCTTCTCGTACCTACACTTTCGAGAGTCTCTCCATCATTACCAATTGAAACTCTATCAAACTAGGTTAAAATGAGGGGGTTAAATTCCCATCTTTGATTGTTGAGAATGAGGAAAAACAAAATTTTTGGTTGCCTAAAACCTCTCATGCCTTTAGTGATAAAGCCCATTCTAATTGAGAACTAGGCACATTGATGTGGTTTCCTCCCCAAAGCCAATATCCATGTAGAAAATCCCATTGAATGTAGCCTAATGAAAGTTGAATGATTG
>APFE031610579.1:103893-150544 GCA_000404065.3 Pinus taeda | reverse complement strand
ATCAACTTATTTTATTTTTAAATTATTCTCATAAAAATTAAAAAGAAAACATTGTATTACATAACAAACCAAAGTTATCCATATCTCAAGTTATCCATATCTCCAAATGAAATTTAAGAGAAAAATTCCTCCATTAAATTAAAAACATAAAACATATCAACTTTGACTTTGTTATTATATTTTATATATTTAATCCATGTAACATTATTTCATTGATATGGTAATAAATTAATTCATTTTTATAATAAAAAATAATTTAATATATATGAATTACAAATGATTATTTTATTTAAATTTAAATATTTTTAATTTTATAATTATATTATTAGTATTAGATTTGTAGCTGGGTTAATAATTAAAATGGTGTTCCATAATAAAGGATAGGTAGATTGGAGGAGATTGAGCTTTGAAAAATCTTGTGATGGTTAGGGTTTTTCTTTAGTCAGTTGATCTAAGTTTAGATTGTGTGGATTGTTTTGCAGATTTATACAACAATATGATCAATAGAGAATTCTAGTGATTCAACAATGAAGACAATTTTTTATTGTAAAAATAGTTGCGAGACAAGCAAGCTCTTCTTTAATGTCACATAATTCCATTATGAAATCTAGTTATGGTCTCCTGGTAGTTCAAGAATTTCCTTCCCTCAATATTCCTCTGGATAAGAAATCTCTCAACAATGATTTTTTTTAATTAATTAATTAATTAATTTTTTTTTTTTTTTTTTTTGTTTTTTTAATTAATAATTAATTTATATTATTATCATCTATCTATCTATTATCTATCTATCTATCTATCTATCGTTATACTATATATCTATATCATTTAATTATATATATATATTTTATTATATTATATTATATTATATATATATAAAATTTATTATTTATTTATTTTTGCAGTTTAATGGGATTTTGCTGGCTGATTGGGGGATCTACATTAAATTGAATCTTTGATACATGGAACCTCATTAATGGATGATCAAAATAAATATTTATTTGTCGGACATTTTTTCATTGTTGTTTTTGATAATATTGAGGATAAGAAGGCTATTTGCGAATATGGGTTGTGGTTATGGGGTAGTGCCAGTCTCTTCATGCAGCCATGCTCTCCCACTTTTGATCCGATAATGACATCAATCTGCACAAATCCAATTTGGGTAAGACTTTAGAACCTACACTCTCATCTTTGGAATCTCCAATTGTTATCCTCTATTGGGAATGCTCTTGGAAAGTTTTGTTGCCACAACACAAATACAAGAAATAATTGTAAAACTACTTATGCTTGAATTTGTGTGGATATGAACTTCAATAAGGATTTTCCCACTGAGATCAATTTGATGGCCCCAAATTATGTCTAGGTTCAAAAACTCGATTACAAAAATGTTTCATTCTGGTGTAGGGCATGCTATGAAATGGGGCGTGTAATAAAAAATTGCCCCAAGTGTTAAAGCAACGTAGATAGAGAAAAATACGGAAGGTCTAAATGGTGGGAAGGAACTTAGGGTGGTCACTATATGATACACAAAGGGGAAGAGTCTCATGATGAGAAACAACCAGAAGACAAACTAAAAAATGATACTACCAAAGAAAATGCATCAGAGGCAACAAAATTCAATAAGGAAAAGTCACATGCCAGTGAGGATTTTCAAGACTCAACTAAAGTGGAAAATAAACAAATCCTCGTGGAAAACATATCCGTTCTGGAAACCACAAGGAATAATATTGGAAAGGAAAGTTCTTTGGCAGATCAGGTAGATGAGTAAGACTTCAATAACAACAACATGCACTTTCCAAACAATGACCCATCAAAATCTACAGAAAACATGGGCTAGACTCAAGTTAGGAATAAAGGAAAATGTATATATCCAAGAAAAACAAGAAGTCAGACTAAACCAAAACAAAAATAGTGAATAATGGAACATAAATGTGTCTAGATATTGAGTTTTTTTGGATTTTTTTTTTGTAGGTTTAGCTGGTGAGACATGTCTGGGGGGTTGAACTTTCGATCACTTGGATACACAAGGGCTTGCCAACATGTTTTTTGCCAATTGTAATACCACCTGTAGACCTTTTTGGAAAAAAATTAATTGGAAAGGGATTGAAATTTTGAAATTAAAAATAAACAAATTTAACTAATAAACAATTATTATTATTATTATTATTTTAATTCTGGAATTTGACAATATAATTTCTAGCAAGAATGTGATTTCTTCTTCTTTAAAATGCACTTTTGAATGTGTAAATGATTTCAACATTCTAAAAAACTCCATAGTCATTTTATCTAGAATGGATTTTGTAAGTCAAGTTAGAATCTTACCATATGTTGACGACCAAGATGGTCCTAGGTGGCAAAGTTGTTCTTGACTTATGTAGAGTTTGATTGTCTCAATTGATTGCGAAAACTAGTGTTAGGACGAAGGGTTCGATGCATTGATTCTGGTGATCTCTTCAGATTTCCGTTTGGCCTCTCGGTGATGGAGAAAGCATCCGTCAAAGTTGAGGTGTCATAGAGGGCCTTGTCAGCCATGTCACATTTTGCAGTGCAATGGGGCACAAAACTCCATCTCCAAAATTGTGTAGAAAAAAAGTGGTAATAATCAAAGGTTGATTTTTGTTTGTCACATTTGTAATTGACTCAAATAATAAGATACAATAATGATAATGATGTCAAAAAACCCTAAGTTGCTAAAACCTAAGATGACATTCATAATAGGTTGCATTTTAAATAGGATGCATATGTTAAACATGGTGGCAAAGACATTATGTCATAAAAACTTTGGTGGCAAATAATATGTAATACATTTTAATATGGCGAATTTAAAAAAAACAAAAAAAACAAAAAAAACTATATAATATAGTTTTCAAATGGTGTTTTTACGTTGCACTTAAAATATGTCACAAAAACAATGGCAATTATCAAAGGTTATATATTGCTACATTAAATTTAGTGCAATCCACGTCATTACCAAAGCATATGGCAGAAGGTACGACATAATCCACGTAACATGGATAGTTGGAATAGATGCTCAAAGGTGTTGGAAGTCAAAGCATTCCAATATAGCATTCAAATGGAACCGCCGAGGATTGTGGACATATTACAATCTGATGAATTGCAGAAAGGATGATCCGAGTCAGTAGTCAATTCAAGAACGGATGGAGCCAAGGAGGCTACATCATGTCATGCAGCAGAGTTAGTCTGCAACAGGAGGTGACTACAGCCACAAATAATGTCCGGTTAGTCTCACGGGGATTTGCAGATTGGATAAACACAGTCCTGAAGACATGGCATGCCAGTGCAGAGAAAATCTGAGTTATGTGGCAACAGAGGCGCAGTAAGGTGGCTTGTTTATCGTAGTTGTGGAACCGAATGGGAAGTCAGGCTATGTGGCATGTTATCACAGTTATGGAAGTCTTAGGTTATATGGCATGACAACGCAGAGTTGGCACCACCATGTAGCAGTCCATTTGTGCGGAGGTAAACCTGCAGAGTGTGCAGTCCAGGGTATGTCAACAAGGTTATCGAAACAACCGAGTTCTTATAACTGACAACTAGATAGTGCCACAGGTCGTGAAAGGTGAAAACCAATGGGAGCAAGGCTCGACCCAGTGACTTGATAGAGCCAAGGTGGCACGACAATATCATGTGGCAAAGGTGGCATGGCTATGTCTCGATGGACCACAATTTAATGTTTTTTATATGGGAAAAGGTTATACCAAAGTTTTGCAACGATGGCCAATAGAAGTGCACCAACCTAAACCAACTTCATTATGTTTATTATGCAAAGTCATGAACATTCGAAAACTTAGGGTTATGTTGAAATCAGTGGTCCAATGATTCAAATGCCTGTGGTTTGGCAATGTTATGGCTCTATCGTGAATTTATTCGAATAGATAAAAGTCATTTAAAACAAACTTAAAACCAAAAATAATATTGAAAAGTGTATAAAAGGAGGATTGTCACACCATTCAAGGGAGAGGGGGAGGGAGAGGGGGAGGGAGAGAAGGCAAAGAGGAATGGAATTTAGAGTTTTCTATCCAGAGATCATTCTTCCTCAAGCATAAAGGGACCAGGAAGTTTTAGCCTTGGGAGGTAATTCCAGCCTTGGAAAGAAGAGAAGAGAGATGTTTCAGGAGCCCATCAAGTATCTTCCATTTCCAGAGGCGAAACCCTTTAAGAAGGAGGTTGTGCTTCAATTTTCAAGAAACATTTCAGTGAAAGAAGCTTCATGGTCAAAGCTTCGACATTTGTCTGCAAATGATCTTTTGAGCATTTCCTGGCCATCCTTAGGCCTATTCAAGAACAGAGACATGTGCTGGAACGCTGTTGCAGACGACTTTCTTTCTAGAGTGACCAGTAGTGCATGCGAGCACAGATCAACTAGTAAAATCACATGTAAAGAAACTCTTGAAGCAATTCTAATAGAACGGTCGCACATTTTGAAGCGGACCCGGAGACGTAGTCCAGGAGGGACAAACTCCGTCATCAAATTCTTACTGATTTTGCGTCTTTTATTTTGTTGCTTATGCATCATTTAATTATGATGTTTTTAAATCATAACGACAACTTAATATTCCGCTTGCATTTCTCATTTATGCAATTCATGGTTCAATGCTTCATTTAAAAGACAATCGCCCATTAGTTTAATCTTGCACTTTTACAAAGGACGATCTAATTTCTGTATTTCAGGTCATCACTCAAACTATGCAGATTAAAACTTAAACTTATGATCCTTGAAAATCTCTACTAGATTTTGGGAAAAATTGACTAGAGAAAGTTCCTAGAAAAGGATCACTTCTTTTATTAGATAGAGTAAAGGCATTGTCTACTGAGGTGACAATTTTCCCTAGATAATGACTTTTTCATCAGAATTGGATGCTTTTTATTTTGCAAAATCTTGATTTAGAAGTGTTTCGGATTTTGAAGGTAGAAATAGATTCAACAACCTCAAAAACCCCCAAGGCACCTAAAATTCTATAGTTTGAAAACTATAACCTGGATTTCCAAAAACTTTAATAAGATTTTGCCAAAAAAGTGATGGAAAAATATATATTTTCAAGGTGAAATTGTAACTTACTTAGACTACTCGGATTAAAAATGAGTATGTGTGTAGGAGAAACTAATAAATATCAATATATATATAAATTCAAGCTCACTTAAACCATATTTTGATTTTTTTAAATATATATAAACTAATTTATTTTTAATGAAAAACTAATTTTATGATCCCAAATCATTAAATACAATATATGTATGGTTTGCTCATCTATATATCATGTAAAGATGAATATATCAAAATGGAACTAAGTACAATACATATCAACAAGAAAACACATAATCATTGAGACTCTAAATGGTCTCTACTGTTCAAAAACCATGCTACAAGTTATTGAGTCACTAGCCTACTACGAGCCATTTATTAACATGATCACTCAATCAAACTCATCACTACTACTAAAAATGGGATCATAGAAGATTTTATACTTGTATTCACCATCATAGGTGTTACAAGGAAGTTATTAGGTGTTATAGGGTTGAAATTAACAAAGTTATTAGATAGTGGGGGAATAACCTATTATAGAGTTTTATTAACCCAACGGTTCGGACTTTCAAGTGAGTCCATCCTCAAGGGATACACCAATAGATTAAGAAGAGATTAATGATATATCCTGGAGCTAATCTTGATAAATATCTATAGATTATGAAAAGGATTAATATAAGAGATTTGGTCAGCCATAATATAAATAGTTTAGCAATGTATTAATAAAATTGAAATTTAAAACCTTAGGGATTTATTTAAACAATGGGATTTTATTAAAAGAGATATTTAAATATTGTTGTTCACTATAATCTATTGTTTTAATACAAATTTAGTGTTAATTAGTTATGATTCATTTTAAATTATTTGAATTATGAAACTTTATTACAATATTTAGATTTAAATTCATAGATTTCTTATTAGATTATAATTAATAATATATGTTAGTGTGTAAATTTTCTTAAGTTCATTATAAATTAATACAAAAATTGCATCTTTGAAATGGGAATGATTATAAGAGATTTAATTAAAAAATAGGATTTTATTATAAGAAGTATTCTAATTAGATTTAATATCAAATTAAAGTTAATTAGTTATTAGGGTTTTTATGCTTATTTTTCCAATTGTTTAAAATGTGAATCTTATTATAATTAAAGGATTTTTTAAGCTTTGATGTATAGAGTTATTAATTTAGAGGTATTAGGATGGATTTATATATATATTGCACTATCTTATAAATCCATAAATCCATATAGTACAATATATAAATCCATCATAATACCTCCAAATTTTTAACTCCATACATCAAAGCTTAAAAAATCCTTTGATTATAATAAGATCCACATTTTAAAAATGACATGTCAAATAAATGATTTTATGGAAAAATGGTAAAACAAAGTTGAATAAGAGCAATTTTTATGAATTTTATGTCTAGAGATCATAACAATTGAATTTGTTTTTCAAAATAATAATTTGCGTAAAATTTAAAGTAAAAATAGAATAATATTGTTAAAAAATAAAAATAAAAAAAACTTTACAAAATAAATCAAACTAATCAATTAAAACTAAATTGTTAAAAAAAATGGAAAAAAAAAAAAATTTATTTAAAACAAATATCTAAAAAAATTATCACAAAATAAAAAAACAATAAAACATTATAAATCAATTTTATTAAAAAATATTGGAATAGAAATTAACAAAAATATTATAAAACTTAAAAAATATTAATAAAAGAAACTAAATAACTAAATATAAAATGTTTAAAAATTTAAACATATATGTAAAACGTTATTTAAATTTAAAAATAGAAATAAACACAATAATTAATAAATTAACAAATTGGAATAAAAAATTAAACAAATAAAAAGGTAAAAAATAAAATAACACAAATTTTTTTAAATAATATATTAATATTTTACTTTAAAAAATGAAAAAATGAATAAAATTATTAAAACATATTAAAAATAAATTTAAAAAATGTAAAATAATTTTAATTACTAAATTGAAAAAGAATAATTTAAAAATATTAAAAAACTAAAAAAAAAAAATATTAAGGGGTTGATGAATCGAAATGTCACCCTAAGGTTGCCACCAAACCACTGTAGACCAGGATGGTAGAAGCGATGTCCCTTTCCCGTCACCCCGGTCCACGACCCTTTGGCGATGACCCAGGGGGTGGCGATTTGATTTTGAGAATTGACGTCCTACGAACTAGGGTTTGTAGTAGTTTGCCGATTTTTAGAATCAACCCACCACCCCAGGGTCATGGACCAAGGCACCAGGAGCAACACACCGCCCTTGATGCCCTGGTTCCCCTCGCTCGCGGCTCTTTGGTGATGGCCCAAGGTGGCAGGGTGATTATGAGAATCAATGACCCACTAACAGAGCTTATGCTCCTATTGCCTTGACCCACAACCTTTTAGCGACGACGTCAGGGCGAAGACCCTGTTATATATATATATAATATATATATATATATTATATAGTATATATATATATATATATATATATAATATAAATAAGCAATTTTTTTTTTTTTTTTTTAATTTTGATTATATATATATTTAATATTTTTTTGTGTTTATCTTGATTTTTGAAATTTTCATCTTTTATGAGTTATTTTTTTTATTAATTTTGATTATTTTTTAAAATTTTGTATGTTTATTTATGTATTTGTTTTCTTGCTTTTCTTTATTTTTATAAAAAAATTAAATTCTATTTTGTTTATTTTGATTTTTTTTGTTATTTTATTTAAATTGTTTTTCAAATGTTTTAGTTTAATTAATTCTATACTTATTCTTATTTTTTAATTTTTATTTATTTATTTATTTTTTGTTGTAAGTGTTGTGTCAATGTTTGAATAGTAACCCGACCCCAATACATGTCGATTTGATAGTTGAATTTTCAATTTTTGTTACAAAGAATCCATTTTTCCTCCACTATGTGTTAATTTAATGGTTGATTTAAGTTTTGATTGTAATGGGTCAAGCATACCCCCATTATGTGTCAATTTGATGGTTGATTTTTAAGTTTTCGTTGCAATGTGCCAAGTTGTTTTAGGTTAAGATTTTAAAAGAGCTATATTTTTAACATTTGGTATAATAACTCTTTGATTTAAGCATTTATTTTGAATTTTTTTTTTAGTCATTATATTTGATCTCGAAATATGTTGAAAATTATTGTTTCTTATAGTCATGATATTTGTTTTTAATTCCATGGCTGGAAAATGTTGAAATTTTAAGGTTTTTTGGAGTCATGATATTTTATATTTAACGCCATGGTTGAAAAATGCCAGAATTTTAAGGTTCTTTAGAGTCATGATATTTATCTTTAATGCCATGGTCGATTTTTTTTTGAATTTTTAGGTTTTTTGGAGCCATGATATTTTATCTTTAACATATTGTTGAACACTATTGGACTTCCAATGATTTTTGGAGTCATGATATTTTATTTTTAATGTCATTACTAAAAAAATGTTGGAATTTTAGCCCAAAAAAACGTTGATGCAATATCAACACTTTTTTATTTCAACATGTTTTTTCATGTTTATTGCACAAAGATTTTATTTTTTAACATCACTATTAAAGAAATAAAAATTTTAGCCCCCAAAAAAAGTGTTGATGCATCATCAAGTTGCATCAACATTTTTCTTTTTTTGCTTAAATAAGTGTCGAACCTTCTATTCAAATTTTAAAACCAAAACCATATTACAAAATGTGCACGAGATGTAGGCTACCTCAAGTATAAGAAACTGAGACTAAGGCCCACTGTCCGGGCTTTGGGCCCACAAAAGCTGACGTTAGAACCACTCGATCTATCATCGAACATCACAACCGTCCGATCTATCATCAGAAATCCGGTGGTCCAGAACAATATCGGAACGCTAACAAGCTCACTCTTTATCTCATAAATTAGACCTGATAAGCCTTTAGAGACTGCTCTATAAAAATTTCTGGTCCAATTTGGCTGATAACCCTCGCGCATGTTGTCCGCCCGATATCCACCAGATTCAAGCGATTCATGCCAGTCTGTGTAACTCACTCGATGTTTAACACTGCTACCGGACCCGAAGTCTAATAAAGTTGTCGTTAAAGTTGATTTCGGGTCTGTTTGGCTTGATAACGACCTTGCTATTTGCCACGTGAAATTGGTAAGATTGCTTATGTTTCTCCTAGCTGCTTGCACTTTAACCAAGCTCCCTTCATAGTCAATAAAAAGGAAATCTATTGTATAATTAAACTCCATGTGAATACTTGTGGTGTCAAACTGAACCCGCCCAAGAGCCTTGTGTTTAAAGAGTTATGGGCTCAAATTCCGGCCAAAAGGACTGGACATTATTTTCATAATATCCCTAATCTACTACATCAAATGAACTGAAATTCAACTGTTTCCTGAGGTCCGCAACCTACTAGCATTCCCTGCTCTGATATAGCTCGCGGTCCGTGTTTTCCTATCTGAGACACTCTTCCCTCAATCTACCTTGGGGGGTCTCTATCCATTTATATTTATTGTTGCTTTTAGCACAAAGTACTCCTTCATTAGCTAAGATGTCTACTAATTTGTTGTTTGTTCAGCACACATGAGTGAAACTCAGGGTTCTCATATTCTGCAGATGTAAATGAATCCTTTGGTAGACTTGGAGAAGCCTTTCGTTTCTCGAAACATTTTCTGGAGCTGAGCCATAGCTAATTTTCTTGATCGAATTGATAATCAATTCAAAATCAGCTTCAATTTTAATGTTTTGAAGTTTTGAATCCCTCAGGATTTCTAAGCATTGCTCAAGGGCCATGATCTCTGCCATATTATTTGTGGCTTTCCCCAAGTTACTATGAAAGATGATTTCTACGCACCCCTTTTCATCCCTTATCACTCCTCCATAACCAGTCATGCCCGGGTTTCCTTTTGAGGCCCCATTTATAATGCATTTCAAAAAACCTTGAGGGGGAGGTTGCCAGAAATCCTTGTCATCAATTATATGATTTGCATTTTTTTTTCCCTATGGGATAAGCCCCTTCATACTCAACTTTAGTAGAATATGCATATTAGTATCTGTGGGATTGTTCTCAGGGGGTTTTTTAATGAGGATTCCTACCGTCTCATTGAGCTGTCTTAAGATCTGTGCCATGATGCTTTGGGGAGAAACTTTCCTGTTTTTGAATATTATGTTGTTGCGTTCTTTCTAGACATCCCAGATAAGAAAGCCTAGAGCTAAAGCCCAAGCTTTGTTGACTGTTTCATTATCAGAGAAATTTTTCCTCCAAAGGTGCCAGTAATGCTACCCCTGTCCCTGTCTGTTTGTCTAAAAATTGAAGCAATCCAATTCCATAATGTAGATGTGAAAGGGCAGAAGTTGAGAAGGTCATCCATAGTTTCTTCTTGTAAATCACATAGCTGGCATTTGGATGCACCAGAAACCCCTCTTTTCCTGAGGTTTTTCCAGGTTATAATCTTTCTATGCTGCACTAACCACATGAACAGTTTGATTTTCATCCAGCTTTGGTTCTGCCATAGGTCCTTCCATACCCCATCAGGGTTTGTAAAGTCAAGTCCAAGGGCTATGCGCTTGGCTTCTTTGAGGTTAAAGGTGCCTTCATTGTTATTGCCCCATCTCAGTTGGTCTGAATCTTCTGAAACTAGAATCTTCCTATGTTCCAGGATGGCTGTTGGAGATTTTGTTGTGCCTTCAAGGGGGAGTTATCACTATAAACCAGGTTCTTCCATATCCTCCATTTCCCTTCACTATTTTCCTGATCCAAAAATTGATTTACTCTGAGTAACCTTTTGTTTTCAGTATTGTTCTTTAGATTTGCAAATTCTTCTCATGACAATTTAGGTTCATGTTGCCACATATCCTCCCAAAACCAAGCAAGGTTTCCATCTCTTATTTCCTGGAAACTGTGTTTATGAACAATGGCTCTGTTCTCCCAAGCTTTGTTCCAAATGTGGGAACCTTTGATGATCCCAGACATTTTGATGTGATCCCTGTCTTGCCAATTGTTTGCATATTTCTGTTTCCAAATTTGGGCCCAAGGTGAAGCTGAATCTTTTAGCCATCTCCACCATAGTTTTGCCCCCAAAACTTTGTTTAGCACCTCAAGATCATCCAATCCCAAACCTCCATGTGCCTTAGGTTTACAGATTTTTTCCCAGGCTACCAAGGCCCATTTTTTTTTCTCTTCCCCTTTACCCCAAAGAAAATCTCTTTGGATATTTCTGCAAAGTTGCATTACTCCTTTAGGAGCAGGTAGGGCTGAAAACATAAAGATGGGGATAGTTTGTAGGACAGCCTTTGTGAGCATTAGTCGTCCTGCTAACTTCAAATACCTATTTGTCCATTTCCATATTTTGTCATGTAGCTTATAATCACAGGCTCCTAGACCGTCTTGCTCAGGGGTTTGTCTATTAGTGGTACTCCCAGATATTTGGATGGCAGCATATCTCTCTGAAAGCCTAGAATTCTGGATATATTTCTCTGAATAGCAATGTTAGTATTAAAAAAGAAAATCTTTGATTTGGAGAGGCTTACCTCTATACCCGCATCCATTGCAAAGTCTTTCAGGATTTGTTTGTAGGCTAGCGCTTCCCTCACCATAGGTATACCCTGTAGCATAGTATCATCCACAAATTGTTGATGGGTCATTGCATTTCCATTCATGGTGAGTTTGAGACCATGGATTTTGCCTTTTGCTTTGGCATACTTGATAGCTTGACCAAGCCTTTCCATCATGAGAATAAAGAGGAAGGGAGAAAGAGGATCTCCTTGTCTGAGACCTCTCAAAGGATTAAAGGGCTTGGATGGTGAACCATTTAACAAGATTGAGAAACTAGAGGAAGTTACCAGGGCCATTACCCATCTTACACAGTCATGATCAAATCCATATGTTATAAGAACTTTCCTTATATAGGCCCAATTTAGCTTATCATAAGCCTTTTCTAGGTCAAGTTGCATAATCATTCCTACCTGCCTATTACTTATAAGTGAGTGAACCACCTCGTGTGCCTGAATGATGTTGTTGAGAATTTGTCTGCCTTCCACATACCCAGTTTGATCTTTAGGCATGAGAGTTGGTAGAAGTGGTTTAAGCTTGTTGGCAATTATTTTGGAAATTATTTTGTACACCACATTGCACAATGCTATTGGTCTAAATCTGTCTAGTGTCATAACATTAACCTGTTTTGGAATCAATGATATGAAAGAGGTATTGAGCACCTTCAAAACAGTTATATCCTTCCTAGATTTCTCCACCAAATCGAGGATATCCTGCTTGACTATTCCCCAACATGCTTTAAAGAAGTCGACATTAAAACCATCCGGACCTAGTGCTTTCCCATTTTGCATTTCTTTGATGATTTCATTGACCTCCTCTTCATTCATAGGCTTGTTTAGATTATGATTGTCTTCTCTTGTCACAAGCTTAGGAATGTGCTCAATGAAATCATTGATGTAGTGTGATTTGTCTAAGAGAGGTTCCTCTGCTATGCCTTGGAAATGTTGAACCAGCGCAACTTCTATTTCGTTATGGGTATTGAGTTGATTTCCTTGAGCATCCTTGATTATTGAGATCCTGTTATGAGACCTGTGATCCATGGTGGATTTGTGAAAAAACCTTGTGTTCCTTTCTCCTTCTTTTAACCATTATAATCTTGATTTATGTTTCCAGAATATCTCCTCTTGTTTTCATAATTCTTCCCACTCCTATTGATGGCTATCAGCTTGTTCCTTTTTTTCCTCGCTAAAGCCTTCTGTAATGAGGATCTGATTAATGTTCTGTAACTTCTGTTCAACAACTTTTTTGCTACAAAAATGTTGCCAAACTCATTTTTATTCCACCCTTTAAGCCTGATTTTGATATGTTTCAATCTTTTATGCAAGAGGAACATTTTAGTGCCCTAAACCTGCATATCCTCTTTCCACCATTTTTCAATATTGTTGATAAAGTGAGCCAAATGTTTTCAAACCTGAAAGGTCTATTTTTTGGAGTTCCTATAAAGGACACTTCAAGTTGAACAGGCCAATGATCTGAACCACCAAAAGGAAGTATCATCGCTGACAAATCAGGGCCTGATAGAATGAGGTCCTCCGAGATAATGAATATGTCTAGTTTTTAGGCCACCTGAGACTCTCCTCCCCTTTTGTTATTCCAGGTAAAGATGTCATTACTAGTCTCTATGTCTACTAGCCTCATATTGTTTATAAAATTCTGAAATGCTATGGAGTCTCTGCCTAGTGATCTAGTTCCTCCTTTTTTTCCGATAGGGGCCTAATCATGTTAAAGTCCCCTCCCAAAATCTAGGGGATGCTCGAATGTTTGTCTCTTAGATCCTCCAGTGAGGTAAGCAACCTGAGTTTATCTTTCGGCTTCTGAGGATCATAAAACTTTGTGATTAAATAAACTTCCCTGTCCCCCAAGGGTTGAATCACTGTTGATAAATAGTTCCTAAATGCTTCAACAACAAGGATTCCTAGTTTATGAGGGTTCTAAAGTGTGAGAATTCCTCCTGCTGTTTTGTTTGCTTTAACTTCTAGATATTCATATTTAGTCAGCCATTTGTTGTGTATTTCTCTTCTTTTTTCTACTAAACATTTTGATTCCTGTATGAAAATCATATCTGGTTTTTATTCTTTCATTCTATTGTTAAGATTCCTTTTCTTCCTCTTACTCCCTAGACCCCTAATATTCCATGTTGTGAGCTTCATTAAGAAAGGTTTGTAAATGAATAACTGGTAAGGTCTTTCATCTTACCTGAATCAATCATGAGTTTTCCACACTCTATTAGCAGCTTGTTCTATTTTTTCTACCCCTTTTCCTGCCTAGGTTCCTTGGAGCTAGTCCCGATGTTGCCTTCATAGTTTTCACCCCTTCGTTATCCTGACTATCATGGTTTCTTTTGACTCCCGAACCTTTTGCCTGAGTTCTCCATAGAAATAGTTGTTTCACTCTATTGAACTCCTCTTGTGGTAGTGAATCCATTTCGTTGGTGGTTCCCTGCTCCAAAACTTTTTCCAGATCTAGATGCTCCCTATCAAGAATATCCTGTAGCTCATGATCCTCTATTCCCACCTCACTCAGGGTCATCTCCTAATCCCTATCAAGTTCCATAGTGTTCAAGAAATCCTCCTTTTGTTGGTTGTTGTCATGTATGACCTCCATACTCTCTCCCTTTTCTTTCTCCACAGGGCTATCCTCTAGAGTCTAATTAGCTTTATCATGCTCCTCTTCTTCTTCTAGTACCTTGTACCTATTCTGACTTAGCTGCTTTTTCTCGTTGATTTTATTTTCATACTTTCTCCCTCCTTTACCTCTATGTCCCACTTTGTTAAAGCTATCAGTTTCTTTCCCTGGGGTAGCTTTGGTTCTGCTTTCTATTTTGTTTAAGGGGCAATCCCTGAATATATGCCCATGTTCATGGCATTTGCGGCATCTGAAAGGAACATGCTCATAGTCAACTGCTTGCACCCATTCTTCATCAAAACTTCCAGAATTACTTCATCCGGTAGAGCTCTTGAGAGGTCCATCTCTACACATATACAGGTAAAGGAGGTGTACTTTCCCCTCCTGGTGGCCTCTGATATTTTAACAAAATTCCCGAGTTTATTTCCTATTGCTTTTAATGATTTAGGCTGTCAATAATCCAAATGTAAGGAGTAGAGCCTTACCCAAACCAGGACTGAAGTGAAAGTCTCGCGCTCTAGGACAAAATTCATTACCCAAGGTCTCATATAGAGGCCTGTAGCAGCATAGAAGTAGGGCCTTCCTTCAAACACCCTGTCTTTATCCTCAATGTTAGTGAAAACTACAGTGAAGAAACCCTTAGATCCAAGGTGTAGATCTATATCTCCCTTAGGTTTCCAATGATTGTTTATCCATGTTTGAAAGCCTTCTCCGTAGGCCATAACCCCATGAATTTACAAATGACTATGTAAGTCGCCATGTGTTCCCTATGCGCCTGTAGGACTAGATCACTTAACACCACTCTAGGTATGATCGTAGCCCTAGGCTTACACGATCCAGTTCAATTTTTGGTGTTTTCATTCTGATTTTCTCCTTCTATTTGTTTTTCTCTTTTGGCTTCTTCCTGCATATTTTCCTGCTCCTGTGTACCTCTATTGTCCTATTTTCCTCCTCCTAAAATTCTAGTTTCTGCCTCTGAAGGTTTCTTGAATCGATTGGAGACTGCTTGACTATAGGAAGGAGTGGAACTCCCCCCCTCTTGCCTCTCCATGGCACCCAATGCTTAACTTCTATTGCAAACCCTAGCTCAATCCTTCCAAAACCCCCCCACAAACAATCGAATACATGAATGAAAGTCAGTTGCATCAACATTTTTCATTTCAAGGTGTTTTTTCATTTTTATTTTTTTTTGCAAAAAAATTGGCTTTTACTATCATTTTAAAAATATGAAAATTTACCCTAATTTAAAAAAAAGGAGCATTTTAGAGAAGAGTCTTCAGCGAAAATCACATAGAGATAATTTTGTCGATGCGTTTTGAACCAACCAGTGTGGTTCATCGTCAGGACAAGTTGAATGAGCAGATCTTGCTATGCATTATAAATAGATCGGGTAGAATATCCAGGTAACAACAGCATAGTGGTGGAATCTCTGCACCTTTTAAGAAATGCTAGATCTGCCTTCAACTTAGAAACCTGCAAGTGTGCCCGTTCAAAACGATGAACCTTAGTTGCAATGGATCCTCTGTGCAGGGATTCAATTATTGAATTTAGGCTTCTGTGATCCATATCAATTTAGAGAAGAATCTTCGGCGAAAATCACATAGAGTTAATTTTGTTGACACGTTTCGAATCAACGAGTGTGGTTCATCATCAGGACAAGTTGAATGAGCAGATCTTGCTATGCATTATAGATAGATTGGGCTCTCTGCACCTTTTAAGAAATGCTAGATCTGCCTTCAACTTAGAAACATGCAAGCGTGCCCGTTCAAAATGAAGGCATGCTTGCAGGTTTCTAAGTTGAAGGCAGATCTAGCATTTCTTAAAAGGTGTAGAGATTCCACCACTATGCCGTTACCTGGATATTCTCCCCGATCTATTTATAATGCATAGCAAGATTTGCTCATTCAACTTGTCCTGACAATGACCACACTGGTTGGTTGGAAACGCGTCGACAAAATTATCTCTATGTGATTTTCACCGAAGATTCTTCTCTAGATTGATATGGATCACAGAAGCCTAAATTCAATAATTGAAAGGAGTATTGTTCCAGAATCAACATTTTTCATTATCGGGCTATTTTTTCATTTTTTTTGCGGGGTGGTTTTGGCTAGAGTTCTTGTTTTGAGGTCACAGTTATCATAAAGTTAGTAACTTTGTTAATTACATAATTGAGTAATTTTCATAACTGAGAAGAACATTCATAGTGAGTTGGAAAAATCTTAAATTTGAGCATGAAACTTGTGCATGGATTGTATTGCATGCCATCAAGTTTATCTGTGACTTGTATTCACCCAATTTACATGTCACCACGCCATCATGTATTTTGGCCTTAAGTGTATAGATACATCTTCCTATATCTATGAACAAATTATATAATTAGATCTTCTCATGGGTGTAAGTGGAGGAGAGAGTTAGTATATTGCATTATTATGTTGGAGGATTAATACTAGGAGACTCTTCTTTGTTGCATATATGAGCTGTAACAACCCAAAATAAACATGTAGTTTAATCAACTAATTAACATCAAGTTCAAACTATGAGTAGCACTTACCTGTGGTTGAGGTCTGTTTACTGCAACAAGGTTTTGGGGACAACTCTCCACCCAACTGTAGGCTCAATTGCGCAAGGTCTTGCTACAACTGGCCACACCTGAGCCTCAATCAATGTACTACTGCTAGTGAATCCTCTATCTTAGAACACTATTCTCCCAAGAGAATGAATGATAGAATATTGGAATGATGGAATGCCTCCCATCCTCCTAACCATCTAATAAATAGAGAAAACATTGGAAGGGGAACCACATGCACACACTCCATGTGTCTACATGCAACTTTATTGTTTTCTTGTTTTATTTATTTTTGATAGATTTACTGTTTTTTTACTATTTTCTTGTTTTATTTCTATTTAGAGCTTTAGTATGGTTATTTATTATTTATTACTATATTTTATTATTTTTTATTTTATTCATTATTGTTTATTATTATTTTCTTGTATTTTTTAAATATTATTTTATTATTTTTATTATTTATTATTTATTATTAAGGGAGGGACATTACATGAGCCCGGTCTATGTGTCTTATTCAAGGATGGAGGAAGACTAAGGAATTATAGAGGAGCACCTTATTACTAAGGTATATCGTACTCATTATACTATTCATTTATATAGATTACTAAGATGTTCCCCTATCTTACATAGTTTTATATCTAAGGTCATGATGTGCTTCTATATATTATGATTAGATCTTATTGTGTAAACTAACTTATCTTCCATCAGAGGAAAATACCATCTTTGTATGTTTGTAAATGTGCGTAAGTGACAATTCTTGGGGACTATAGTGAACTATATGGGTGAGGAACAAGGTCTTTGGCTACTTGGTCAAGTCTACAATGTACACTGACATGTGAGGACAACCAAGTGTGTGTTTCCCCCATTGTTTCTATATTTTGTATGAAGGTGTTGTGTGTATGGAGATATTAGGGAAATTTGATTTAGTCATCTATCTATACTCTAGTAGACCCCAAGGTGGGATCTACAAGATGATATCCCCTTTTCTCTAGAGTGAAATTTGTGCAAGTAAATCTAGTGTCCATGGTGGGGAGAAATACCTAGTGTTTCTTAGTCTCTTTTGATTATTTATTGATTTTGTTTATTCCTAAGTGATTCTCTGTTGTTTTCTATATCTTATGGGTCTATTGCAAACCATATCCATAATTTTTAACTTAGATCTAATTATTTTTCTTTCAAAAAACTTGATCACAAAGCCTCATTACTCTTTCTTAGTGCGTCACAGGGTGGTGTGTTAGCCTCATTGCTCCATGATCTCATCCAAGAGCAACCCCATAACACCCTATGCTCTTAGAGAAAGTGAATAAATTATAAACTTAGGTTTCTTTTGTTTTTTTTATAAGCTTGGTGGGACTACATCTTCATCATGTCCAATATATCACCCCGATCGAGGCAGGGAATTGAACCGGTGACTTCACATCAAGGAGTGTCTTAAAAAAGCACTTGATCATCGTCTATTCTAGACCTCGTGGACATAAAACATAGTTACCGATCAAACGGGAACTATTACCTCAAAAGGGGAACTCTAGACTAAAAACCCCAAAAAAACATGAAAAAATAACCCAAAAACGAAAATTGTGTATGTTAGAATGATGTTTTTTTAGGGTAAATTTTCAACATTTTTTTAAAATGGAAATAAAAACCATTTTTTTTTTTTTGCAAAATGGATGAAAAAATGGCCCTCAAAACAATAAGTGTTGATGCCGGAACAAAAAAAAAACCAGGTTACAATTTTGACACTTTTAGCAATGGAATTAAAGATAAAATATTAGGACTTTGAAAAATCATAAAATTCCAAAAATTCTTACAACAATTTCCATTGATGTTGTTAAAGATAAAATATCTTGTCGCTAAAAGAAACTAAAATTATATTTGTCTTCAACAATAAAATTAAAGATAAAATATCATAACTCAGAAAAACCTTAAGCTTTTGACACATTTTCAACCATGGAATTAAAAACCTTAAGTTTTTAACATATTTCAACCATTCAATTATGAACAAATTATATGACTAAAACAATTTTTAAAAATGAAAAGTAAATGAAAGATTCATTATTCCAAGAGTAATTTTTATTTTAAAGGCTAAAACGCTAGCTCTTTTCAAATTTTAGCCTAAGACAACTTATCCTATTCCAACAAAAACCTAAAAATCAACCATCAAAACGAAGTGTCCCTTTTAATGAGGCATTAAAATTTCAACAATTTTAAAACTATCTTATACCAAATGATAAAAATAAATAATATCATGTTAATATCATTGTATAATTTAAAAAATCAACATTAATTTATAATATTTCTTTACTTTCAATCAAAATATCAACTTTGGTAGATTGAATATAACATACATTATTTTTGTAATTCATTATTGCATTCACCGGGGATTCACTCAATGAACCTCTGACATATCACGTGCGTTTGTGGCATATTAAACAATACCCTTAATTTTACTACATATTGGAAAATCTCTCTAAAAATCACATTATTTAACCTCCTACCAATATGAACCCAATACAACTTCCCAATTAAAAAAAACCCTATTTTCACTAGATATTGTAGGTATCCATTTTTTCACTAACATTTTTTATGCCCCTTTATATTTTCTAATTAACTTTAAGCTCCATTTTTTATCTTTGCTAATATGAAAGCCCTTTACCCCTATATATCCACTAATATATTACGTCATTTGTTCTTATATGAACCCACGTGGTATGATATTATTCCCCCAGTGAAGCCCCCATGATTGCATTGTGGATATTCTAAAGAGATGAATTATTCATAATTAAAACATATAATCCAACAAACATAGAAATGACTCATAACTTCATGTATGATCATATGGAAGTCAAATTATTTATTTCAAGTTACCATGCAAACATCCCTAAAGATATGAATTCTTCATAATTAAAACATAAAATCCAACAAACATAGAAATGACTCATAACTTCATGTAAGATCATATGGAAGTCAAAATATTTATTTCAAGTTACCATGCAAACATATCTAAAGAGGTGATTTCTTCATAATTAAAATCTATAATCCAACAAACATAAAAATGACTCACAACTTCATGTAAGATCATGTAGAACTTAAAATATTTATTTCAAGTTACCATGCAAACATATTTTACATAAAATGTCTTAGACATTTATTCAAAATCACCCATAGGTTCTAGCACACCATCAAAATCTACATATTCAGATGAATGACTGGATGCGGATGAAGATGATCCATATTCTTCTCTTTCATCAACTAGAGCCCCATCTAAGTCAACATACATGCCACCATTTCAGGTTTCAAAAGTCTTATAGATCTACGACTAGGTTCAGCAGACTCTCACGCCAACATTGTTTCTTCTGGTAGAAACTTTTTCAAAATATCTATGGTCTTGAAGCGAAGAGTTCCTCTCTTCGTTAAATTAAAGTCATAGACAAGTATGTCAACATCCTCAAATTTTAAAAGGTCTGTGCGGCGACGATTTATATTTGTACCCTTTCTTTTTCTATTTTTGCCAATTTGTTTATCAACTACCATCTATGGCTTGTACACACCATTGAATTGGTGGGTATTTGTGGCATACCAATGTACTTCAACAACCTTTATAACCTTTGCAACCCAAAATGGATAGCCAAGTGGATTTCCATCTGCTAATACTGATATCATGCAACCCTCCTTAACATCCTAGACAAAACCCGTGTAATGGTCTTCCATGGCTTCACGTTGTGCATGTGATCTTCTTGAACCAATATAGATTTCTCTTTCCTATACCTATTGAGAATTTATAATTCCTTGAGATTGTTACTTTTCAACAATGTGTCTTTCCTCCTGTTCATTTGGCATATTTTGCGGCTGACTAAATGCAGTCTTCAAAAGTGTATCTTCATTTCTTGATCTTGAAATGATATCACTTTTATTATTGAAAAAAGACTCCCACCAAATTGAATCAACAACATCAAAGTACTCATATATATCTCTAATACATCTTTTTATTTCTTCCACGAATTTAGAATAATTTATCTCTCTCTTATGCCTTTGTGCATTATGGAGTTCAGCAACTGATTGTAATAATATTATATTTGATGCAAATATTGGATGATCTGGAATGAACTTCAAAAATGCTAATCCCAATGACGACCCCCATTCTACAATAGTCGAATACTTCTTGCCCCATATAGGTCTTTTCCCATCATTTTTTTTATACGAAATTGATGTTGGAAGCTAATGCCATTAAGTTGTTAAATACATTTCTCCTCACCATGCTATCCTAGAATAACCTTCACATGTCAATAGTTTCTTCGAACACATGAAAAAAAGGCTCTAGAATGTATGATTTCTCAATGCATTCAATTAATGATGGCAGGATCCCAACATCCTTCCTCCTCAAGGTTACTAAAAAATGACTAAACATCTAAACAATATGGTCATGAGTGTGCCCAACAAGAAGGAAACCAACCTTTACCTTTTTAAAAATTCCCAATTCAACAAGCATGTTTATATATCCAAAAATAACTTGATTTTTGTTTTCACGGTTTGTGTTGTGTAATTACAAATACAAAACTTTAGGAAGAATACCAGACCAATGAGAAACTACATCATGGATTATAGTTATGTTCATATTTGCATCATTATGAATATTTGGAGCTGCGAAGTAAATCCTTGCCAACATCTTCCCATTAGATACCATACAACCAACCAAGTGAAATTGAATAAAATTTCCCTCCTGTAAATTTTTTGGTGTGCGGAAAAAATGTGGCTGAAATATTTTCTTTTGGTCCATACCATCAATTATCAAACCCAAATATTAATTTGGCTTATCATAACACTTATTTCGATGATTATACATTTTTTGTCTTCACTTGTTTGCTAATTGCTATGTTCTTGAAGTGCTTTGACAATGGAATCTACACATAAAATAATAGAAACATATTAATAAATTTATTTTTCATAGTTGATAACTATCCAATTTTTAAAATAATGTTATCAATGCATACCTCTTTGAATCTCTATTTACTGGAAATTGTTCATCCCTTCCTTAGTGGTGCTCTTGTAATCCTTGGGATTAGGACTATGTGGAAAATTGACTTTGCAAATTCTTCATCCCTCCTTCATTAGTGGTGCTCTCATAATCCTTAGGATTAAGACTAAGTGGAAAATCTAACTCTCTATTTACTGGAAATTCTTCATCCTGTCATTTTTCAGTGGTGCTCTCATAATCCTCAAGATTATGACTAAGTGGAAAAATTGACTCTCTATTGACAATAAAAAAAAAAGTGTTGCCCTTCATCAACATTGCTCTCATCATCCTTAGGATTAAGACCGACTGGAAAAACTATCTCTATTCATGGTGAAAGAATTCATGTTACATTCATCAAAACGAATAGAGTTGTTGCATGATGAAGATATCGATCCTACAAAAATAAAAGCTTCACTATCAGAAGAATCCATGACCTTCAACCAAAAGATGTTGAATGATACAAATGCACTCTCTCCTAATGACAATTTTTCCCTCCAAAGTTTCCCCCCAAAAAATTTCCCTCCAAAATTTTCGTTTAATGCATTTCTTCGAAATTAAAACAACTTTTCGATTTAAATTATTTAACATTGACTTCATAACTAAATTAATTTTTATAATTAATATTTTATTTTTTATCCCACAATTAATAAAAAATAACCTAAACCTATAATATTAACTATATATTAATTTTTTTAATTTTAATTATAATCCTACATTTGAGAAACGCTAAAGCAATCCCACAATCTTCGCTATATAATAACATTCATCGTTTCTACTCATCACATCACATCAAGTCTTTTGGGTTTTGTTAAAAGGTTTGGAGCAATTTTGCGGAGGAGTTGCATTTTCATCGATAGCACATTCAACGAGAGTTTTTTGCATTTGAAAGGTTATTTTTCCTTCCATTTTGACTATTTAAAGAGGAATTTGGCGAAAATTTGTTGTTTTACAAGAAAAACCAAATTAACAACTCTATTTTTTCTATATTTTTATAGGGAAAAAAAATATCTAGAATTTTTCTATTTTTTAGGGCTTTGAAATGAAAAAATGGCTGTTAATTTTTTTTTTAATTTGGTTTGAGGAGCATTTCAATTATTTGCATGGGAAGAAAAAAAAAAAAACTAACTATTTTATTTGAAACAAAAATCCACTTATTGATTTTTTTTTCAAACATGCAAAATACAAATAAAAAATTAATTATTCTTTTTTTTTAAAACCATATATATAATATATAATCCCCTAGAAAAATCGTATTCTTTCATTTATGTTAGAGAAATTACATATTGTAGATGCACATGGGTGCATATGCTATAGTTCTCAGCCTGTAAAAAGGCTCAACAGTGCTAAAAAAACAATAGCGTATTTACCAGATTACATCACGCAGGATGCTCATATAAGTATTGTTCTGTTGATATATACATATTTGCCACACAGGGACATTCATATTCTTTCTTGTCCATTCATGAAATTACGAAAAACTGTACAATGACTGTTAAAAATTTGTTTGTTGTTCAGTTCATGGGCTTACTGCCCTGTCATAATGAGGGTCTATGTATGGTCGGTGGTAATATTAGAAAGCATTTGTCCCTCGCTGCTCCTAGATCAACCACTCCCCTCGGGGAAGTGACGTGGCTGCCTTGGATAATTTGTCGGCACTGCTGTTATATTCCCTGTAGATATGTTTGCAAGTGATATCATTAAAAAGAGCCTTCATATTGTGTATATCATCCAATATATTGATGAGTGTGTGAGTGTGGCATGTAGTGATATTATTGAACCAATCTACAATGATCTTCGAATCTCCATATATGTGAATGACCATGCAATTATGATTCAATGAGAAATGCATGAGATGACGAAGTGAGATGAATTCAGCAAAATTGTTTGAGCCAATCCCCAAGCCCATTCGAACTTTATAGTAGTGTTGTTCGCTGATATAGAGGATGAAGCCACCGCCACATCCCTACTGTTGCGCTGCACCATCAAAAAATGCCCAAGGGACATTTTTGTCTATGTGCGGGGGGTCATGTGGCCTACGGATATGCGGTTGGGGTGGCTCAGGCATATCGTTGAAAGCTGATATGATGAGAGCAGATGTGTGTGACCAGCTAACTGGTTTGCCGTCGAAAATATTCTGGTTCTGTGCCAACCATAGGTACCAACATATGATAATTGGGAGGCTCTGTATTTTAGATCCTCTGTGCCTGTGATACCAGCTCCCCCATGCTCGGATAATGTCATCGCCATCCCATGTGCCCGAAAATCTGATACCTGTTGATATGATTTGCCATAATTCTATCATGGCTATACACTTCAAAAAGAGGTGTGTAGTCGACTCAACAGCATTTTTACATAGTGTACACCAGGTAGGCCCATAGATGGCTCGGTGCATGAGATATTCCCCTGTGGGGACTTTGTCTTTTAATATACACTAGAAAAATAATTTTGTCCGGGGTGGCGCTATGAGCTTCCAGATAGCCTTCCACCAGAAAATAATCAAATCCGGCACTTTGTGTGAAATCAGCACTTGATAGCCCAACTTTGGGGTATACATACCGCTGTCAGAGCGGTGCCAAATGAGCTCATCTGATCCTTCTTTGATCCTAATGTGTGATTCAAGAAGGGTTGTGGTGTAATCGTTCCATTCTTGATGTCAACATTGTGGTAGGTTTAGTTGATGAGTAAATTCCATTGTTGTGCAAGTATGGTGGAATTTAGAGGATCTGCAATGTTTGCTAGGACAGTAATCTCGTGGGAGTGCAGATGCTGTTTGAGCTCCCTGGAGAGTAGATGCCTACCCCCACTACCTATCCATGGATCAAGTCCAATACGAGCCAAATGTCCATCATTTATTCTCCACACCAGATTTTCCCTTATGAGAGGTAGAGAATGAAGTAGGGCCTTCCATACCGATGAGATGCCAGTTTTTGGCTAGTTAGGTAGCCGAATCCATTCCATAATATTCATAGGCCAAATATATTTGTGATATGAGATGCAGGTCCAGAGATTCTATCCCGTGAGTAGGGTCCACCCCATATTTGCTGCGAGAGCCTGTGCAAAATAGGGTAGATCTTTTAAACCCCAGCCCCCCCATTTCTTGGGTAATGCTATCCTGCTCCAGCCCACCCATGCAAAGATCCTCTTATCCTGATTTCCATTCCATAAGTATCTGTTGCAGATTTGTTGTATTCTGGTCAATATGCTTCACGGGATCCAAGCGAGAGCCATCCAGTAGACGGGCGTGGCCTCAATGACAGATTTTATCAATACAAGTCTGCCAGCTCTGGATAGATATCGGTGGCTCCAATTGTTTAGCCTCTTCTCCAATTTTGATACAAGCCATGTCTAGTCAGCAATCTTCTGGCTAATAGGCTTGATCCAGAATCCCAGGTATTTTAGACCTTGATCTAGAGGATTAATGCGATAAGGAAACAGATGGTGAGCAAATTGGGATTCATGAATAGAGGTACGAGTGAAAGTGATGGTGGATTTTGAGTTGTTTGCTAACATTCTAGTAGCTTATGAGAAGAGGGTGAGGATCTTAGAAAAAGTACGGGAGTCCCTGATACTGCCATCAAGAAAGATAATGACGTCATCCACAAATAGAAGATGGGTGAGAAAGCAGTCATCCGATATTTTGAGGCCGCAAAGATCACCGTCTCTCTTGGCAGATGCAATCAAACGACTGAGTCCATCCATGACGATCAAGAAAAGTAGGGGTGATAGTGGACAGCCCTGTCTGAGTCCCCTTTCTGAATGGAAAAAATGAGATGCAGATTCGTTTATGAGAACACTGAAAGTGGGGGTGGTGATGCAAGCCATGATCCAAGTAATGAAATTGTGAGGAAAACCCAGATGAATGAGGAGCATCTTAATGAAAAACAAATTGACACGATCAAAAGCCTTTGCTAAGTCAATTTTAAGGGTGATGGCCTTAAGGTGTTTGGTCCAGATTGAATGAATGGCTTCCTGGGTAGAGCCAATAGCTTCATGAATCTGGCGGTGTTCAAGAAATGCAAATTGTTGGGGAGCAATATGGCGAGATAGGATAGGGAAGAGACGATTTTCTATGATCTTGGAGATGATCTTATAGGGACAATTGCAGAGGGAAATGGGTCTGTAATCATTGAAAGAGGATGGGGAGTCCGATTTAGGTATAAGAGTGATAAAATTTGAGTTGATGGCATTATACAAGGTCCCAGATATGCGACATTCCTCCACAACCCTAAGCAGGTACTAACTGAGCAGATCATAGAAAGCAATGTAGAATTCAATGGTCCAACCATCCGAACCCGGGCTTTTATCATTTTTGAACCATTTCAATGTGCCCTCTAGCTCCCCAAGAGTCACAGGATCAAATAATGCCTCAGCTTCTTCGCTATTTACAAATCTGAGGAAGTATCCAGCAATCTGTATGATAGCTGCAATAGTCGAGCCAGGGGGGTCTTTATAGAGGTTCCTGAAGTGAGAGGATCCCAGGTGAGAGAGATTTCTAAAAGTATCAGCCTCTCCTCCCTCTGGAATCGGCATGCTCCAGATAGTGTTTTTGACTTTTCTTCCTTTTGCAAAATTGTGAAAAAACCTAGTGTTGTCATCCCCTACTTTTAACCAAATGGCTCTACTTCGGAGGTGAAGTGATTCCTCTCTGTCTTTTAGTATCTGAGACTTCTGACTTTCAAGCTCCACCAGGTGTGATTTTTGTTTAGCTATAGCAAACCCCAAACCTCGCTCATCCAGTAGGGAGTAAAGTTCCGATTCAATGTGCAAAAGGGTCAAATTATCCCTTTGATATTTATCTCTGGCCCATTTGATGGATAGGTGCTTGAGTTGGGATAGATTGGTGCAGAAACCTTTTGCAAGTGAGTCTGATCTATCAATCGGATTCGCAACCCAATAATCTGATACATCCAAATGTAAGATGGGTCCTGAAGCCATACATGATTGAACTTGTAAGGAGCTTTGGGCTTTTGAGTAGGTCCCGCGATCTCCAAGTATATAGGGGAGTGATCCGATATGCCCCCAGCACCCCAGCACCCACCTATTGTTTATAGTGGTGCAACTATTGAATTAGGGTCTCTTTCATGATAAATCTATCCAGTCTGCGAGCTAGGGCAGCCTCACCCACCCTTCTGTTCCACCAAGTGGGGAGGGGTTTGTTCATAGGGACATCAATCAGATTGTGCCTAGCCAGAAGATCAATCATGTAGCCCGTGATCGAGTTCACCTGTGCCATAGATCCCCAAGATTCACCATACCCTAGGGAGAAATTTAAATCTCCTCCATTAATGATGTGCTCAGCAGAGAAAATAGAGAGACCAAGCAGATATTGCCAAAATGCTCCCTTTGTTGACATGGACCATATATGTTGATGACTCGAAGGCTATACCCGAGATCCGCCGAAAAGAGATCTATTTCCATGAAACCCCAACCTCCCCAGGATACTTGTAATCTGATGGATTTGGGGTTGTATCCAATTTCTAGGCCACCCGATCACCTAGTAGAATCAAGAGCCGAGAAATTTCACCCCGGACATATGGAGGATAATGTATCGGAAATAAGATTGGCCGGGCCTAGGGTTTCTTGCAGTAGTATAATATCGACAGGAACCATCTCAAAAAGTCTACGCAAGGCTAGTTTCTTGGAGGCACTAACCATGCCCCTGCAGTTAAAAGAGAGGCATTTCATGGGGGAATGCTAGTAGGGGTGTTCGCTGCTCTAAGAACCCCATCAAGAGTAGATTGACAGCCAGAGGCGACTTCAGCTCCAGCGTGTCGGATGACTTTAGATTGATCTGATTTTCTTCCCCGAACTGACATGGGGGTTGTACCGAGGATGGCAAGACCCAAACCGGCAAAGTTTAACGAGGATTCCCTGGTAATAAGTTATAGCGATGAACTTGTGATCCCCGAGATGAAGATGGTGAAATGGAAGGTGAGGATAGAGAGTGCAAAGAGGGGGCAGAGGGTGCAATGGCAGGCGAAGATGATATAGTGCAATATGCAACAGAGATGGAGGGCACATGCATGGATGAGCAAAGAGAAAAACAAGTGGAGGGGGGAGAAAGAGAAGTACCCGAACCAATGGTTTCTGCTGCAGCTGCCCGAGATCTGGTGACCCGTGGCAAACGAGTGCTGCAGCCGGCGTCCGTTGCCTGTTGGGACATGTGAGCCGAGGGAGATGGACCCGATGCAGGAGGTCACTGAGTAGCCAGAGATACGGTCCTGGAGGGTATAGTAGATGCAGTGGGGGTGTCCTCTGATTTCATATTGAGGGGGCAGTCCCCGAAAAGGTGCCCCACCTTGCGACATCGCCAGCATCGGTATGGAACCCCTTCATAATCTAGAATCTATACCCTGGTGTAGTTCCCCCAATGCAGTGTGATCTTCTCCTCCAGACCCTCGCGGGTATCCAGATGCACAAGAATACGAACTAGGGTTCTGTTCCTTGATTCCACGAAGGTATGATCGTGATCAAGGTATGTCCCTAGGGCATTCCCTATACTAATGAAAACCTCCTCACACCAGTACTGGAGAGGGAGTCCTGGCAAACGAACCCATAATGGCCCGGCCCCAATTTGTTCTCGCTTAGGATCAAACAGGGGACTCCATCTCTTAAGAAGAACATGAGCCATCTCAATGTGCCAATATCTGCCGAGCACCAGATCGGTGTAGTTCTCTTTTGCAAAATGTAGCGCGAACCAGCCTCTGGGAAGTACTTGAACCTCTGGTAATTCTTTGAGAATACCTCCCCAGATTTCCTTGACCCATAGAGTAAGCCTAGATGCCGAATACACCCTACCCCGAACGTGACCCACCAGAATAGTGTTGGCCATGATTGTTGCTCCCCTATTGTTGAGGTCTCTCCAAAACGGATAGTGATGTCCCTTGAGGTCGCTTTCACACACTTAGCTTTTCTTTTCCGTGTACGAGGAGCAGATGGATGGTTCGCTAATGGATTCGAGGAGCCGTCCCGGGGGGTGGATCTACCAGAGTGAACCCTGACCGCCAGAGTCTCGAAACACCCAGATGGCGTATGGAGGGTACCAGATGGTGGAGGGTTTACCGCTAAAGATGGTCCTGCAATCGTCGTGGCAAAGACGGAGGAAATGGGCAGATTTGGGTCGAAAGGGGGCGATGGAGGTGCTATAGTATTTAGTATGTGAAGGGTCCTAGGGGACAGAGGAGGAGCTTCCAGGCCAGAGGTAATCGGGACGAAAGTCCCTACTGAGGTAAACCCGATGGATGCCCCGACAAGGCAACAACATGCGATGAGCTAGGCGGATAGCAGTCCGACGGGAAACTAGGGCCAGAGAAATTAGGGTACCCAAAAATAACGCGATCCGGGTGAGGGTTGTCGGTATAATCCACCACCTCCGTGTCCAGTGATACTACCAATAATCCTACAGATGAAGACATCCTGATAACGACAAATGGGCCGGGAACGGGAAAATAGGAAATGCTACTGTCGGCTACGGGTACTCCTACAGTAATGGTAACAGGATGCGGTAAACTAGGGTGAAAACAAAAGTTTAGTCGAAACCCTTACGGAGACCTGCGACGCCTTCCCGTTCCTCCATCCCGAATCCACATCCTCTCCTAAAACCATATATATATATATATATATAATATTATTTTTATTTTATTTTTAAACCATATCGAGATGGTTTTTAAATTTAATTTTTTTAAAAGAAATTATTTATAAAAAAAAAATGATCCTTTTTTTTTTTTGTTAACTATATCAGTATGGTTTTTTTTTAATTGATTTTTTTTTTTAAAGATTTTTTTTTATCAATTTACTTGTTTTATATTTAAAAAAAATAGGGTCGGAGGCCCATGGGCAGGCTTGCCTGGGCCCGAGCAAGCCCACCTGCGGCCCTTTGGCTCCCCACTGGGCCGATTATAGAAATTGTCCCCTCGGCCCAGCGAGGGGCCGAAGGTCTGTGGGTGGGCCTGTCGAGCCCATGCAAGCCCACCCACGGGCAATCGGCCTAGCAGGGAGCCGAAGACCCGTGGGCGGGCCTGTACAGGCCTGTTAGGCCCGCCACCTAGCCTTCAACCACCCGCTAGGCTGGGAATCAGCCCCTTAGCCCAACGGGGGACCGAAGGCTCGTGGGGGCCTGTCCAAGCCTTCGACCCTTAAATTTTAAAAAAGTTATTTTAAAATAATATATTTTTTTAATTTATATATAATAACGATTTACATTTTATTAAAAATAAATAATTTTATAATTGTTTTAAATTATATGATTTTATAAAAAAAAATAACATTATATTTAAATTATTTTTATATTTATAATTTTTTTAAATAACATTTATACTGTTAATTTTTGTTTCTATTATATAATAATGTGTTTTCTAATTAACATATATGGCATCAAAGAAGGTCTTTCTAAATGTTTCTAGAACAAGGACAACAATTCCATCATCTAAAGTTGTAGGTGGACACTCTATGAATACTGCTAAACATATCCGAACTGAGAAACATCATAAAAGTGAAGCAACTAGCCCAGTAAGTACATTCAAGATTATTTCTAAATGGGAATTCACGAGAAATAAATAAAATAAATTTTACATGGCATGTTAAAGATATTTAAACTGATGATAGTACACATATCTATCTATACTGTGATATGATTAACTTTAGTGAACCATATGAGGCGATGAGCAGAGTGCGAGACATATGTTTGGTGCTGAATGGATACACTGTTTATGTTCTTATACAATTTACCAAAACACATAAAAAGGTTATATATCATCTCTCAAAGGTCAAGTATGACACATATGAATAATCTACAGGATTGTGTGAAGAAATCACACCCAACATTTCAAATAACATTGTAAGTATGCTTATTTATATTTATGGGTTATGCATTACTGTAAGGATCATTAAGTTTCTTATAAATGATTGATCATTGACATATTGTATTTTGTTTGATAGGATTTTGTTGAGAGTCTTTCAATAATGCTGGAGGATATTTATTATCTAGAGCCAAATATTATGAATATGATCAAAAATGTCCATACAGAGATAAAAGAATAAAAGAGAAGGAAACAAAAAGAAACAATCCATGAAACTGCAATAGTACATAGAGGGGATCATCAAAGAGTCCCTAAGATGGGTCAATCTAGCAAAGCTAAACATGTTTCTTTTGAAGATGTGGAAGCTAAAGTTGAAAAATATATTACCATTAGTGAGGAGGGGATTAAAACTATTGTTCAAAAGGAGAAAAGAAATAAAACACCAAAAAGAAAAATGGCCACGAATGTCTCTCTTCGAGTTGATGATGGGGAGATTATTTGTGTCGAAGAAGATATGTTAACCAGTAAGATGAAGAAATTAGATGTTGATCAATCTGTTAAAATCACAGGCAACAGTGAATATCGAGTGAATGTTCTAAAGGCAACAAAAAAATCATAACACCATGTTTTGATTTAGAGGATGACATTATTAAAAAAAACAAAATGTCATTCAAGATCACTTGATGAAAAATAAATTAATTAATGGTGACAAAACATTTTAGCTTAATGGCAATCAATTCTATAGGCCAGATGAAAGACAATCTCAATATCAAATTAGAAAGACACATCAACTACATGTCCATAATTTGAAAACATTATTCAGGTACAATCCATATGCAAATGTGGTGGATTATGTGGTTCTTGTTGATCCAAATCAAGTTCCCAACATAGAGGAATTTGAAAGGACATGATGTTTTAAATACAAATATTATGTAATTGGAGGGAACCATTCAACAGAGGCAAAAAGACAATTGATCAAGAAATATCCCAATAACTCTCTTGTTGAAACAGTGAAATGCATTATTTACATTGGTTTAACCAAAATAGAGGCAAAGTTATTCGCCTGGAATCATAATGCAAATAATGAGTATAGAATGTTTATGACTTTCATCTAAAGGGTTAAATTTATTCATAATGAATTTGTAGAAAAATGTGGTGGGGATAAGACAAAAGTCAATTTAATATTTCATAAAGAATGTTGTATGGAAACATGTTATCAAATTGAGGATAAAATCAATTCAAATGGTGGAAAAGTAAATTCAGAGGCATGGATAACATTTTCTAGTTGGCATTTAGAACAAGATAGCTATGGGAATTGAATGATGAAATTTTTGACATGTGGGAGAATATTGTCATAAATAATCAGAAGGTTAAAAATTATAAATCCATAATATGTATCAAGAGTAAGAAAGGTCTTGAAATGAAGCAACATCCAGATGATATGACTGTCACAACTTGGAGAACGTTGCAAGAAGTGAAGGATGACAAACTAGTCAAATCAATACTATGTCATGTGAATTCAGATGAATTGTCATTGGACGAAATGTGTTTAGAATTTCAAAAGTAAGTTTGTTGAATTATTTTTTACTTTTTTATTATTATAATTTTCTTTTAAATATAACATATTTTTGTTGGTAGTATTTGTTATACAATATTAATAATTTTTATTTTATTAATCTAGTCATAAGATTTATATGAAAATACAAGAACATATGGCCAACCAATAAGTAAACCTAACCTTGAGGTGCTCGACCTAAGACCTTTAGGTGCTCGACCTTAAGGGAAGGGAGAGGAGAGGAGAGGAGAGGAGAGGAAGAGCGTAAAAAGCGGGATTGGTATGAAAACCATGGCCGCAGCACAAGGACCCGTGTTCTTGTCCCCAAAGAAGACGCTGCAACCGACATATGAGGGTGAGTTTTATGATGTACTCATACCACTAGGCACCACTGCTGAGCCTAGAGCTAACTTTTCTGCCAAGCCAATCAATCATATCATTAGTGCCCCCTGGATCGAATCGTATAAAGGAAAAGCCCCACCTAGAATGTTGAATGAAGAGAGTTTGAACTATCCAAAATCAAGTTATATAGCAACACTTACAATTTTTATAATGAATTAACAAAGTTATGTGATTTTTTACATTCATTATATATTATATATATATATATATATATATATATATATGTATATAATATTATATATATAATATGTATTGCTTATACTTATATTTGTTTATTTCATTAAAGATGTCGAAGAATGATACGTGTGGAGTACCAAATACTGTCAAAAGATTTATTGAAAAAATAAGTTGGAAAGGCCAAGAAAGAAACGTCTTAGGAATTTTGAACTTGATCTTACTCTTACTCATTTCATTTGGAATGGGCTGAACTCTATCCAATATCAAATAATACAAGGTGATTGTGAAGACACTACAAAACTAATACCCAAAAGGGAATATGCCCTTGTTCTTTAGACATTCCTCATGGTTTCATTTTCCCAAACATTGGATATGTTAGTGAGTCTTATACTTATCAATATTTTAATAAAGTGGTTACGAGCTTTCAAGAAGTCACAACATCACCACTTTGGAGTTTTGTGACATTTCATTCAGACACACAATTTGCAATGTTATTAACAAGCTTCAAGGGAAAAACAAACTCAAGGATGCGACTTACATGGTAAGACATTGGAATTGTATGTTTGATTAATGTCATTTTTTTTTTTTTTTAATTTATGTACAAGTTAATTGAACTTTTACTACATCATGTTACACGCAAAATTCAAATCTTATTTCGTCTAGAGATCAATGAATTATAAGTGATTGTGAGTTCATCCATGTTGAATGTTGTAGAAAAGATGATAGTTATAAGTCTCCTCTTCTTAACCAAGTAGATGGAAAGAGTCATAGCTAGTACTAGTTCATGATGTTGTCGTAAGAAAGTTAACATATGGGGATAAAGATGCAAAAGGGGAAATAGTTAGCATTTATGAAAACTGCAACCATTGATTAACTATCTTATAGATTTATGTTCAAATGAAGGAGATTGGGTTTTTGATATATTTTCAGGTTCAGGTAAGCTTTATTATATAAAATTAAATTTTAATATTTCTTTTGAATATTTTATGTGTTTATACTAATTTAAATACTTATTTATTTTGTGCTTTATGATTAGGTACAGCACTAGCATGTTGCCTATAAAAAGGAAGAAATTGCATTGCGATTGAAAAAGGCTCACTACAATGCAATTTTATTCAACAAAGAATTAATGCTCTTCAATTTCTTCCAAATGTAATGCAAGAAGTTTGTTTGAGGAAAAGAGATTTTAATGAATCACGTGTGGCAAAAAAGGCAAAGGAACCTCAACCACTGTTATATGGAATGATTGAAAAATGACATTTTGGGAGATTTGCAGACATGAAAGATCCATTAGAAGAGAAAAATGAGGAAACTCAAGCAGAAAATATTATGGAAGAAGAAAATAATGAAGTTGTAGAAGATGATGAACATGGATTATATGATATTGTTGATGACCTTTAAGTTATGCTTGCAAATCAAGCTCAATTTTGAGAGATATTCATTAGTTTTACTTTTAAGGTTTTGACTTTGATATTTTATGAGAAGAATGAGCATTTGATTACTGTTGCTACATGTTCAATATTTGTATTATCTTATTTTCACTTTAATTTTTATGTGAATCATTTTTTTTGTAAAAAAATAGTGATTACTATTAATTTTCAACATAAAATTCATAAAAAATGCTATTTTTAAAGTTTGTTTGTTAAGATTTTCCCATAAAAATCGTTTATTTGACATGTCATTTTTGATAATAAAAAAAAAGGTCTCAAAATGTGTATTTTTCATTATATTTATATTGAAAATGTGTATTTTTTTGTCAAATGTATAAAATTATTGTTTTTAGTGAAAATTATTTGATGTGCATTGAAATATTAATTAACATTACATAAACATATAGAAAATACAACTTTCAGATATTGACCATTTTTTTATTTTTTTAACTATGTGAAAAAATTAAGATTTCATTACAACAATAATTGAAAAGAAAAATAAAAACACAAAAATACATAAATAGACTTAAAAATAAATATCTTAAAGAAGAAGAAGACATTAGAAAATATAAAGTGTCAAAAATCAACCCTCTAAAAAAAAGGGGTTCATGATGTATCAACACATTTTAAAATCATCATGAAAATCACTCACATTTTAAAAAAAAGTTCATACTTGATACATAAGAAAAATTAAAGTGCCAAAAATATCCTGAAAAAAAAAAGGTGTATTCTGAATCACCACTTTTAAAAATCGGATGATTTTTTGCTACCTCAAAAAAAGCAGGTACTAGGTAATTTTCTCGTTTGATTGGTAACTATGTTATAAACTTAGGTTTTTGAATGTGATGTGATTTGAGCATTTTTTTCTAGATCCTATATATATGTTATCTAATTATGGAAGGGTTAGTTTTTCTTCATATATGATCCATAACTATCTTGACATAAGAAATTTTTATAATTGTTTCACTTTTCTTTGTCTTGGGCGAGGTTTGTTCACTATTTGATTTCCTTGTTTGGTTATTTGTGATCCATTAGGTTTTCAAATTGTATGCTTAATCTAGTGCCTAGTCAATTTTTTTTTTCTCTTCTAATGTGAAAAGTATTAAAGAAAAAACCAAACTTGTTGAGTGTTAGGTCTTGTTTCCTTGTTAAGTTTTGGGTTTGTTTTAATTTGTAAAACCATTGTAGGAATAGCCTTTTAGCTGGGACCATTGTATTACAGATCCAAACCTCTTTAGTTTTGTTTTTGTGTGATTGTTTTTCTTCCTTGATAAGCAATATTTTACTTCTTTTAATTTCAAAACCTTAGTTTAAAGCTTTTCAGTGCTTAAGTAGTGCTTTTGCATTAGTGTCTTCGAGTGAATAAATTAGTTAGTTAATTGGTTTCATGTGAATATTTTGTCTATATTATGTGGTTAATAGAGTGTGTGAGGCTTTCTTGTCACTTAGAAAAAGGAAAAGAGTTATTTACCCTTATTATAGATATATTTCATTGAATTGAAACAAATTGCATGGTTCATGTAGATTGCATTTGAGATTGATTTTGTGTATTTAAACATCATCATAGTTGCATTATGTACCCATGAGTAAACAACAACTAGTAAAATAAAGTGCTACTAAAATTTAATTATATTTTTTGGTTACAACAAACCAATATTATATTAGGGTGTATAGCCTTGAAATAGGATTAGAGAGGACACTTTTCAAGGATGTCAAACTTAAACTAGTTCCACTAAAGAGGGTAAATCCACTACAATGTCAGACGCTTGCCAGAATGTTCCTCTAAAGTAGGAGTCAAGTACATAATTGCATCGGGAACTTATGGAGTGGCATCTCCATTGTATTGCTTCTTATCTTCATTGGATTGTATGCATCCAGGGATCTCTTTGAGAAACAATACTCATAATGAGAAATTGCTTAAACAATTTTAGGCTTAGTTACCCTACCTATGCATATGGTCTTGAACACATGTGTCTTGTCGTTCATTTGGCAGTGATGTGGTAGACTTGGTGGCTTATCTTTAGGGCTATTACCTAGACGATTGTGGGTCAGAAGTCCCCATGGTACTTGAGGCAAATTTCAATCACCATACCAGTGCTCCTGGGGGGCGATGCTCAACTCCATTAAGGTCACTTGGGTCATTCATGGTTGATATAGGGAGGTTGGGTTAACTTCTTCTTAACCCTTCATTAGTCCAAGGTCCTTGTAGAATTAATCACCTTAGTCATCTTAGATTTTAGGAGGTAACTCTATATGTTGTTTACTTCTTGTATCTCTTAGGAATTTTGTAGTGCATGTTGATTGGTTCAAGTCTAGTTGGCCATAGGCATGCCTTATTTAATTATTTAAATTTATATATTCATCATGACTGGCCTAATTATCATTGATCTCGTAGATTGAAAAATCTTCCTCTCGAAGAGGAAGTCCCACCACCACTAAGATGTAGGATAACTTCCATATCGAAGGACTTAGATCTAACTAAGAACATAAGGGTTATTTTTGGTGATAGGGGGGAAGAACAAGTTATACTTGAAGTGGTAGATGAAATTCCACCAGTAAATGTAAAAAGACCTTTGAAAAATCCTCTTGAAAGCATACTTGTTCAAGTGAGTGCCAATTTTACACAACATTTTTCTTCGTTTTATCATCACATGGCTAGTGAGAGTGTGCTTAAACCATGGGAGAGATGGGACCCTGTTCACCATCTATGTCAGGGATTTCTACTATGATGTCCTCACTACCTCTGATCAACATGATAATGTCTAATCCTCTAACTTCAACTATGTCTCCCTTCTTTCTTTCAGACTTACCACCAGTTGTTCCTAAACAATGGGTAGTCTCCCCTCCTACCAAATTCATGTTTAGTGTGGGAGAAAGATATATCTAATTCATAGGAGTTGGGTGGCTCTCACCTAGTTTCGTTATTTGTACATTCACTATATCTAGAATTGGACAATCATATACAAGGAATATTCTAGGGGGGTCTATCATTGTGCCTAGTCATTCTAGAGGCCATCATGTTTTCAGAGGATCATTCAATCCCTGGCATAGTTCTACATTGGGGGAATTCCTTTTACCGAAGTTTCAAGTTCCTTTGGAGGGGTTAACTTATTTTGGGGAAATGTCCTCACTAGTACCAAATTTCCCACAAGTGTTCCTACTTATGGATGTACTTTCATATCACAAGGTGACATAAGTGTTTGATTAGGACCAATATTCTTGATCGATAACTGAAATATTAGTTCACTTGATCCTTGCTACCTCAAATTTCCAAGGATGTAGCTATGGGTTGTGTGACTAAGGAGGAGTAAGCTATTTTGCATGGCCAACATCTCGACTCAATCTATTCATAAGTGAGAAACTTGAACAAATGTACCATCCTAACAAGAAACCTAGCCTCAAAATTAGAATTCTAGCCCCAAAATCCCTATTTTTGCAAAAAAAACATGAAAAAACACCCTGAAAATGAAAAGTGTTTATACTACATCAACGTTTTTTTTTTTTTCCTTTTTTTTGGGAGGGGGGCAGTTAAAATTCCAAGTTTTTATTAGCAACGACATTAAAAACCAAAATTTTTGTGCAATAAACATGAAAAAAACCACAATAACAAAAATTTTGATGTTACATCAACATTTTTTTTCGTTAAAATTCCAATTTTTTTAACAATAGCATTAAAAAAAAAAAATTGTGCAATAAACATGAAAAAACACCCCGAAATCTAAAAGTGTTGATGCCGGATCAACACTTTTTTGTTTTTAGTTAAAATTCTAACATTTTCTAGCAATGACATTAAAAATTAAATATCATGACTCCAAAAAGGCTTGAAATTCCAATAGTTTTCAACAATAACGTTAAAGATAAAATAATACGTCTACAACAAACCTAAAAAAATTGAACTTTTTTCAACCATGACATTAAAGATAAATATCATGGCTCCAAAAAAATTAAAATTTTGACATTTTAATCAAGGCGTTAAATATAAATGTCGGAAAACATTAAAATTTCTTTTCACACATGGAATTAAAATAAAATATCATGACTATAAAAAACCTTAATTTTTAAATATATTTCAAGGCCCAATATTATGACTAAAAGCCCTTAAAAATGAATTCCTAAAAGAAAGTGTCATTATATCAAGAGTAATTTTTTTCCTTTTAAACGTTAAAAGTATAACTCTTCTAAAATCTTAGCCTAAGACAACTTGACATATTGAAATAAAAACTTAAAAATCAACCATCAAATTGACAGGAAGTGGGGACGGACTTGACCCTATTGCAATGAAAAATTAAAAATCAACTATCTAATTGACACACAATGGAGATGGATTAGATCCATTGTAATGAAACCTTAAAAATTAACTATCAAGTTCACACAATTTGGGGATGGGTTGCTAATTGAGCATCGACCCAAACCTTGCAACTAAAAAAAGGTAAAAAGGTAAATTAATAAATAATAAATTACAATTCATATATATATATATATATTGAAAAAAAAGAAAAAAAATAATAATAAAATAAAAATATTAAAAAAAAAGACAAAACAAATTTTTAAAATATAGAAAGAAAAATCAAACATAAAAAATCTTAAAAAAAAAAACCTCCAAAAAAATTATAACTTATTTTTTAAAATAACCAACAATAACCCATGGAGGGAAAAAAGTTAAACATCATTTTTTAAGTAGTAAATAAATAAACATATTTAATTAAAAAACAAAATAAATAAATAAATAGACATATTTAATTAAAAAATAAAATAAAACATAATTAAAAAATAAAATAAAAAATTATCAAAAACAAATTAAATAATAAACCAAAACATAGAGAAAAAAATTAAATAAAAATTTAAAAAGTAAATTAAATTAAAAAATAATATTATATTCGAATTCAAGCTTCTGTGATTCATAATTTGTTAATTCATAAAAAAATTCGGAGAAAATCATATAGAGAATATTTGGTCAACATGTTTCGAACCACATTGGTTGGTTCAAAACACGTCGACCAAATAGTCTCTATGTGATTTTCTCCGAAAATTTTCATGAAATTATGGATCACAGAAGCTTGAATTCAAATAAAAATACTATATGTTGTGACTAAGATAACTTGTCACTCGCCTGGGCGATGCCAAGGGGTTGGGACTTAGACAGTTGGAGCTTCCCGTAGCTCCAGTCGCCCAACCCAGGGCCCCCTTGGCGTTGCCTAGTGGCAGGTTGACTTCGATAATTAACCTTTGTGCGCGTGAGGTTGATCCTTGGAATCAACATGCTACCTGCTCGAATGGTGCCAAGAGGTCACAGGCTATGTCGTTGGAGCTGGTCGCATCTCCAATCGCCCAACCCGCAATCCCTTAGCACTACTTGGTGGGTAGCAGGTCGATTTTGAGAATCGCCCTCTGTGAAGGGGCCATGGGTTGGGTGCCCGCTCCAACAGCCTAGCCAGTTTCCCCTTCGCTCCCTAGGTGGGCGACAAGTTGACTCAACTCTCACACATAGTAATTTTATTTTATTATTATTATTATTATTATTATTTTTAATTTTTTTTAATTGTTCTTTTATGGTTAATTTTAATTTTTTTTTTTTTTTTTATTTATTTATTTTATATATTATTGTTTTTTTTTGTTTTTTTGTTTTAACTTTTATAATGTTTTAACTTTATTAATTTATTTATGGGTAATTGTTTAATTTTTGTTTTTTTACATTTTGTTTTTTTTAATTTGGATTTTAATTGGTTATATATATATATATATATGTGTGTGTGTGTGTGTGTGGGGCTAATTTTTTATAACAAATTATCTTTATTATTTATTTTGACTTTTTTAATGAAGTTTTAATTTTTTTTGAACATTTTTTTGGGTTATTTTTACCTAAAACTTTATGTGAATTATTATTTTTGGGAAAAATAAACTTCAAAATTATCATTTTGGACATAAAATTCATAAAAAAAAAAGTCATAAATTTGTTATTTTTTCAACGTGTTCAATTTTTTCATAAAAATCTTATATTTCACATATTATTTTTAGGATATGCATTTAGTGTTATATATATTATAATATATATATATAATATATATATATATATATATATATATATATATATATATATATAATATTATATATTATATATATATAATTTTGTCAAGTGTTAAAATTATTATTTTTTAGTGGCAATTAATTTATGTGTATAAAATACTAATTAACTATTATGAAGATAATATAAAAAAATCCTAACTTTAAAATATTGAATTCATTATTATTATTTTTAGCTTTGCAAAAGATTACAAATTTACTAAAAAAAACATTGGAAAGAAAAACAAAATACACAATCTTAAAAAACGCTTTAAAAACAAACATCTTAGAAAGGAAAAAAAGAAGGTGATGAAAACTTGAAAATTTGTTAAATAATAAACGTTTTTTAAAAAATGTGATTACTTAAGACACAAAAAAATTTAAAGTGTCAAAAATATTCCCAAAAAAAAAAAAAATGCTTTTCAAAATCAACAACATTTAAAAAAAATGTCCATACTTAATACATAAGAAAATTTTAAGTGTCAAAAATATGCCCCCCAAAAAAACAAGATCGATGTTGCATCTACAATTTTCAAAATTGGAATAAAAATCACCAACATTTAGAAAATAATGTCCATATTTAATACATGAGAAAATTTAAAGTGCTATAAATATGCTTATGAGAAAAAAGGTTGATTCTACATCAACATTTTCCAATTGGCATGAAAATTGTGATTTGATGCGACCTTTAAAAATATGAGAACTCGGTACAGTTCTCATTATGTTGGTAACTCTATTCACGTATAATATCGTTTCCAATGCTCTTCGAACATCGAATGGTCCATGATATTCAAAATTGAGACCATATTTTGTTGGTGTAATTGGCCTTGTATCCATTGATTTTTTGAACCAGTTAGTCGCTCAATTGGGGCAACTGATTATTACATCACAACCCCCTACAACTACGCCTCCTTCTCAAGACTCAATTCTCTTGAGCATGTTGCTAAGATTCATATGGTGCAATCCACAAAATTGAAAAAATATCAATGATCTAGCTACAAAAAAAAAAAAAAAATCATTTTAAAAATGCTCAAGGGTCACAACAAATTCAACAGGTAAACAAGTGTTATACTAGGGAAAATAGGTGATAAACTAGGGCATCCATGAAGAGGAAGGCTCTATCACACGAGTTACAATATGCAAATAAAGAGAGGTTAATGTTACAGGTTGACATGATCAAACCTACGGAAAAATGGAAATGACATCGACAATCAATAATGCATCAACGATGATATGGAAAGAGCTACCCCTATATGCCAAGGTTAGGAAAAAAAGAATAATATCCACTGGATGTTACAACAAAAATGCCACCCCATCTTTTAAAAACCACCCAAAAAGACTAGACCCATGGTTAAATCATATAACGAAAGAAATAAAACATGGATTAGGTAAAACTAGGACCATATATTTTTTATTTGTTGAGATTTATAATTTTTTGGGGTTTTTTTCTATATCAAGTTCGACTCTTTCTTATGACTTTGAATGATGTGATTCAAAATCCATGTTTTGTGGACATGCATGCTTATATAAATGCTTAACTATTATGACAAATGGAAACATATTTAGAGGACTAGCGTGTGCAACCTCTTAGTCCCATGGGTGTGCCTATTAAAAGCCAAGAGTCTGTGACTGGAAAATGCAATGCAAGAACCAAGCATGATAAACATCAAACTGCAACAACCCACACTCAAAAATAAAAAATCCTCACATTACAAACCAACCAAAATGAAAATACATGTATGCATGGCACACCATAGTCTGATGGGTTATGTTATGTTGTGCCTGCTACCAAGCACAAGCTAAGGATACCTATGGATGTGTATGAATTCATGGTAAATTGACAACATCATATGGCATACCATGTTGGCACCATGCCACATAGAATTGAATTATTGAATTCCTAAAAGTTAGTGATTCTAGGGGAATCCTAGAATCATATCAATATCAAGAACTTCCCGAGGACAAAAAGAGTGAGTGGTCTCATGAGCTACTGTAAATCCTTGATGATGGCTACCAAGACAAAATGGAGGTACAAGACACTCATCAATAGGGGGGTTTGGATTGGAAAATTTAGTGGAAAGTTTGGTACTAGATATCCAAGACTTGATTTGGTCCAAGGGTGGCACTTCATTAGATGACTTAGAAAAAGACCCCTGGCCCAATTCAATATTTTGTTTTCCAATATCCACCATTTCCATATTAGGGAGAATAAATCCATATTGAGGAATATACTCCCTTGGATTATTAATTAAATCCATGACCTCCAAAATGGCTTGTTGTGAATGGAACTTGACATTGAGGGAGTAATGTGAACTAGTTGGAGTGATTCCTTGTGGTTGAAAATCATCTTTGATCGTATTCCATATTAGGATGGAGTTTTTAATCAACATTAGGAAGTATTTATGGGAACATCGAAGAGGTAGTCTCTTCCACTAGAAGTGGCATGTGCTCACCATACAAATCTAAATTTGAATGAAATGGCACCACCAAAAGATCATAAGTATGATGGGATCCACTAGTGACCGAAGAGATCACATGCATGGGAGAAATAATGGTAGAAGGAATATTAAGTGGTAGCATTGGAAAAATTCCCATTAATGATGAGTTCTTAAATAAATCCACACTGACATTAGCATATCTTTAAGGGTTGTCACCAAAAAATGGAACTTAAGCGCCCATAGAAGTTAATTTTGTCGTCAACATGCAATAGATAAGTTGATCAATTGTAACAATATTGTCTTCAAGAGGGAAGAAAATATTGTGAAAGGAAGACAACACCACATCAATCATAACATAAAACTAATGTCCAAGGAGAAAATTATACTAAAGTGGGGCATCAACTAATTCTACATCAATGATAATAATCTCCCCCTCCCCCCCCCCCACCCCAAGATCAATCGAAAATGTAGTAGGATATTTCTAGTAGGATGAAGCCATTATACAAGTGGAGGATCCTTCATCCACAAGAGTGTGGTAAATATCTGTGTTAAAGATGCCAACCAAGATATGGAAGAAAACCTAATGGGATAATTGATGATGACTTGAATCAATGTCAAACATAATCAAGTTAGACTCTAAGGGATCAACTCCTATGATAGTAGTAAAAAAAATTTTGCATTATGTAGGGAAACTTAGCAAAACATCTAAAGAAGACATGTCACATCAAGCTTGGGCTAAATCCTCAAAAATAGCATAATTTTGGGAAACCCTAACATTAGGATTTGTGTTGACTGATAGAGAACGTCCTTAGGTGAGTGGATCAATGTCTCTAAAATATTTTCTATCATGAGAGGTCCATTGGATTCAATGGGGATGGGAAAGTCCTTATCAAAAGAACTACTCTTTGGAGTCCCATAACTTTTTTCTCTTATCATCAAGTTCATTGCCTCATCGCATGTAAGGATGTCAAATTGGACTCCACAAAAACTTGGTCCTCATGTCCTTGCACACAATCAAGGAAGATGAATCACAACCTTTTTTTGTTTTGGTTGGGTAGTGAATGGATGTGTCAAAACAAACACGGGGGCTTTACTCAATGAACCTCTTACATATCACGTGTGTTTGTGGCATACTGTACAATACCCTTAATTTGAACACAAATTGGAAAATATATCTAAAAAACACACTATTTAACCCCATAAGAATACGAACCCAATACACCTTTCCAATTTATAAAACCCCTAATTTTACTAGATATTGTAGGTATCCATTTTTTCATTAACATTTTTTATGCTCCTTTATATTTTTCATTAACTTTGAGCTCCATTTTTTATACTTTCCAATATAAAAACCCTTTACCCCCTATTATATGCTCAATATATTATCATTTTTTCCTCAATATATATCCCCCAATATGAACGCACGTGGTATGGTATTGCTCCCTCATTGAAGCCCCCGTGAAAACAACAAACTAGTCCCTGATGATGAGTCAAGCGTTCACATGAAACATTAGACATTTCAACTCTTCATAGCATATATATCTCTAGAAATTATTTCTACTATAACAAACTATTGTCCATGGTGAATATATTAAAATGGAATTGAGTACAATACATATCAACAACGAAAAACATAATCAATGTGACTCTAAACGACCTCTCAATTCCAAAAGCCATGCTACAAGTTATTGGGTCTCTAACCTACTACAAACCATTGATCAACATGATCACTCAATCAAACTCATCACCATTACTAGAAATGGGATCATCAACAAGAGGTACATAAACGTCATCTAGCTCAAAGTATTTAGACTCCTCAAATCCCTCAAACTTATAATATGGTGGAAATTGAAAAAGCTTAACATGCCTAACCAATGATTTTAGCTTGTATGAATGGTTCATATCCTCAACCTTATAATATGGTAGAAAAATCTTAACATGCCTAACCAATTGTTTGGTTTGAGAAAAGTTTTTGTTAAGGCCACAGTAGAGGAGTTCAACAATTAATACCACAACATCAAAGTACATAAAGGGTTTTATGTTTTTAATTAAATGTCCATCCCATAACCTCACACATGATATAATTCAATGAAAATGTTGGAATCCTACCAATCCTAAGATTTTGAAAATTGATAAGTGCATTGAATTCCCTTTTAGAATATGTTAGAAGTGCTTAAGGATTCATGAGATTAATTGCAAATATAAACATGAGTTTTGAGTGTTTTTATGTAAATTTTATGTGCAAATTAACATAAACAAATGACTGAACAGTAGCATATAACAGACATGAACATCACCATAAACAATATCACAATAGCACATGATGAAGGATTTCACCCCTCCTGGGCTACATCTCCTTGGTCTAGCTTCCAATGGCTTGACCCTCTCTATTATGCTCAAAAGTGTGAATACGTTAGTTGAAAATGCTCAAAAAGCTCTAAAACCTATTCCAATGGCTCTAGAATGCCGAAAAATGCCTTTGTAGACTCTTTATGCTCTTGATTTGGTAAAAAATGAAGAATTTATGGCTTTCCCAAGTCTTCTACTAATAACACCACAAATTCCCCAAAATCCGGCACCAACCTACAAATTTGACCCAAATCGTGCTAACATAGTGATAATTACACTAATTTTTGGATGTAATTGATGAACACTTTAAATGCCCTGTAAACCCCTCATAGAATAAAAAGCCCCAAGCGACCCAAACCTGAAAAGTCAAAAACTGTACGGGATTCACTGATTCCTTTAGAGGCAGGTCCCACACGAAAACTAGCAGGATATCAGAAGGTCTTCGAGTAGTAAGTAGTTTCAAACGAGTCCCGCCCAATGCCACACACTGGGTGCCACGCGTCTGGCGGAAGAGAGAGAAAACCGCTCACATCGGATGGATAAACATCATGCAACTTACCCGCCCGATATGGCGGAGACTGTAGGATCTGGAGGCTCCAGGTCGACGATGGATAGGCAATCCGACGAATGACTAGAATCAATGGGGTAAACAGGCCGAGTTGCATAAAGTTTGAAGTCCGGCATGAACGATGAGTTGGTAGAGAAATCATGTTCGCGGGAATCTGGGAGTTAAATGAAAATAACGACCGTTCAAACATTTCCAAGAGAACTGACACTCAGTTCGTTATGAAACATGTGGCCACCTCCCTGCAAGGTGTTAGACAGTGATGATGACGCTGAACAGAGGAATTCAAATGGACAGAGGTGTAGAGCCTCTAACCTACTCCTCATCATCCACTATTACCTACTGTTTTTCATCACTTATCTCTCTCTTTCACCTCATTCTCCATGTAAAACCACCCAGATCATTACATTAGATGTCATTAAGCATGATCAAGTGAGCTTTGCTAATGTGTGACTGTTTTGTTTAGATTTTGACATATTTACAGGCATTTCGCAGCTCTCTGCCGATTCCGCAGCCATCTGCTGATTCCGCAGCCATTTGGTGATTCTGCAACCTTTTTGTTAATCTCAAGGTTCCACGTGCCATTTTGCCAAATGAGCCACATGGGCACTTAGGAATCAAGGTGCTCGAGGTTTCTGTGCTATTGGTTCAGCCATCCACGTCATCTGCACCTCCGATCAACGAGGGGCAAGTTACGGTCAACAAAGGCAGCTTAACGGTGATGCGTAAGCTGTTGGGTCACGTCAGTTCAAACGGTGACTTGTCCGTGGTTACGCAGGTTGTGGGAGACATAATCCAACTCTGGATTCAATGCCCATAACGACCAAGACCTCCAGCTATCCACGCAGGCCTATGACGTGTTAATGAAACCTTTATTACGCATGACAGTCAGTTATTTTTTAGTTTTAGCTGTACGTGTTAGGCTATCCTTCAGATGCCTATAAAAACTTGCGTCTGCGTACACTTATTTAACTTTATTATTGCCGTGTTTTTATGAACCTGTTATAATTTTAGTGCATTTCAAGACTCTGTTTTAATAGTGCTGTTCTAGCACTCTGGATTGTGATTTTCTGCATATGGAGTAATAGA
>APFE031610579.1:44738-87242 GCA_000404065.3 Pinus taeda | reverse complement strand
AGCAGCATGAATGGTGTCTAATACCATTAGAAAGTGGTTCTTTGCTTTCAGTTCATTTTAATTCATTTATTTCCTTCAAGTTTTCCTTTTCAGCAAGTACTTAGAACCACTAATCACACACCCTCACTCATCTAGAATTCACTCCACACACACCATCACTCATTTGTTTATAAATACATCACTCCATCTTAGGAAGAAAAATTAATCACAAACAACACCCCCCAAACGATAAAAAGCTCTAAGAGGTTGCTTAAGTACATATAGTACACCTTCACTTCATCAGCTTACGAGCCCCGGGTTGAAAATTAATGATATCAATTTAGGAATACTAAATTGACCAAACAAGAGGCAGGAGAACCAGAGCACTGGGAAGCGGAAATGAATAGTCAGAAAGCATATTGGCTTTAAAGCCACGAACTGATAGAAACAAAGGAAGCAAGGAGAGTTAGTCAAGGCAGAAAGCCAAGAGCAGAGAATAGAGAGAAGGAGTTGAGTTGACCTAAAGGCAACATCGAGCCAGACAGAGACAGAGAGATTTAGAGAGTCTGTGTACTCCAAAGAAGGCTTGAGAGGTTCAAGCAAACTCCTCTGTATGTAGCCTGTCATGTATGAGTCTCAGATTGGGCTCATACTATTGTGACCAACAGAGGTCGAGTTTCAGTAAGGAGAGTCTATGTACTCCAGAGACTTGGGGGATCCAAGTCCAGTCCTACTGATTTATATCTGTTGAGTGACACTCAAATTGAGCTCACTGTTATAAAACTCTTCTTTGAAAACATAATATAGAGGCCACCACTGAAGGTTGGACCAGGAGACATAGCCCAGGAGTATTGGGTGAACTCCTTATTAAACTTGTCGTGTTTACATGTTTTCCTGATATATTTTCTCTAACTACTTCAGTTTCTATGTATTTCGCAATCTTATCGATCCGTTGCATAAAGTAACATAGGCACATTCATGCACATGAGTCTGTAATACCTTTAATTCTTTGTCCTGGATAAATTCTAGATCAAGTGGTATCAGAGCTCTAGGTTACTAAGGTTAGACAAGCTTGTGCTGGATTTTATTGTTGAATGCTAACTAGATCAAAGCTTAAATTAGGAGAAGGAGAGTTGGTTGAAACTAACCCTGAAATTGGAAGAGTCTATCCTAAGAGGAAAATGTCAGAAGAAAGCCCCTTGGAATCAGACCCTCGGTTCATGGATAGTTTCATGACCATGAGAGCCATGGTAGAGGAAATGTATAAAGAATTTAAGAAAGATAGAGAGGAAGATGCATCAAACTCCAAACGAGATAAAGGAGCAGAAGAATCTCTCCTCCATGACCACTCTAAAGGCAAAGGGAAAGAAGAAGAACTTCCCACACCTCCTAGTAGCCTTGAAAACAAAAAGAAGACATCTTTGGTTAAATTTGATGCTAAATTTGATTTACCAATATATAATGGAGAGTTGAATGCAGAGAAGCTAGATAATTGGATTAGACAGATTGATGTTTATTTCAGAGTGCAGAGCATCAATTTAGATAGTAGTAAGATTCAGCTGGCTAGCCTACGCCTTGGAGGCACTGCCTTGGTATGGTGGGAAGGCCAGACACAAGCTGACATGAAGAACCATGGTAAACTTCTTTCTGTTTGGATTGAATTTGTTTCTGCAATTAAAAAACAGTTCTATCCACTAGATTATATGCCGCAAGCCTTGATGAGGTTGCAAACTCTTCGACAATTAAAAGGGCAAAGTGTACAAAGTTACACCCAAGAATTTAGGAAAAGAGCTTTGATTCTAGGAATTTCTTTAGACTCGCCTGAAACTCTACTGAAGTATATAGGTGGTCAACACATCTACTTAAGGCACATTATTCTCATGTTTAATCCCACTAACATAGATGAGGTATTTGTTCAAGCTACACATCTAGAGGCTAGAGGCAAGAATGTGAATCCATAATTTGGGGGATCATCAAAACCCACTGCAAGCAAGAATAAGGAGAAAAGAAAACAGAAATGGAAAGAGAGGAGGACAAATACTGTACAAAAGACCAAATCTTCATGCACTCACTGTAAGAAGGATGGGCATGATGATGAACACTATTGGATTTTGCATCCAGAGCTGAAACCCAAGAAGTACGATGACAAGAAGAAGAAGACTGTTGTAGCTATTCAAAAAGATTTGGGGTCAGATTCAGGAGATGAAACACCAATTGTAGCCACAGGTATAAAAGGTAAAAATTCTGCAGCATCTACTAGTAATTTTGCACAATCTACTGACAATGAAGAAAATGAGAGGAAAAGGCATGAGCTTTTCCATATTCAAGTTGTTTCCAAACATCAAAAGATTGATACTTTTTTTTTATAGTGGCTCACAAGTAAATTTAATTTATGAATAAATTGTAAAGAAGTTGGGATTACTAACCACACCTCACAAAAAGCCATATCCATTAGGTTGGTTATGTGATAAAGCACATCTACAAGTGACTAGACAATGTAAAACTCAGGTTTTCTTTTGGGTCAGCATTTGTAGATGAGGTTGAGTTAGATATTTTACCCTTGGATATATGTGGAATTGTTTTAGGAAGTCCTTACTTGTATGATAGAAAAGCTATTTTATATAGAGATGAAAACAAGTATCAACTCGTTAAAGATGGAATCGAATATATGGTAAGAGCTCATAAACTCAAGAATAATTATGCTTTCATAAACTCAGGGCAGATGAAAAGAATTGTAAATTCATGCAAACAATTTCTACTGATGGTTGTAAAGGAAAAGAAACCTGATAAAACCAATGTATTTGAGGGCTGTAATGCTAAATAGCAAGCTGATTTAGAAAAAGTTGTTTCAGAATATGATATATTATTTCAAGAACCTAAAGGTCTACCACCCAAAAAGGAAATAGTACATGATATTAATTTGTAGCAAGATGCTCCATTTCTTAACATCGGAATGTATAGGGTGTCTACTTTAGAGAATGCAAAAATCAAGAAGCAGGTACAGGAGTTGCTCGAAAAAGGGTTCATAAGACCTAGCACATCGCCTTGTGGGTCTCCAATTGTCTTGGTGAGAAAGAAAGATGGTTCATGGAGAATGTGCATTGATTACCGAGCACTGAATAAAATAAAGATAAAAAATAATTATCCCCTTCCTCGCATAGATGATCTATTCGATCAGTTGAAAGAAGTTGTTTAATTTTCCAAGTTGGATTTTCATAGTGGTTATCATCAGGTCAGAATTGCAGAGCAAGATGCATGGAAGACTGCTTTCAAAACAAAGCAGGGATTGTATGAGTGGTTGGTTATCCCTTTTGGCTTAACTAATGCTCCCGCTACTTTCATGAGAATAATGAATGATGAACTCAAACCTTTTATTAATGATTTTGTCATTGTATATTTGGATGACATTCTTATATTTAGTAAAACATGGGAAGAACATTTAAATCATGTCAAGTAGACTCTGGATGTTTTGAAAAAAGAGAATATTTATGTTAAGCTCTCAAAATGTGAATTTGGCAAAACATCTTTGAATTATTTGGGTCATATTGTAGGGGGTGGTGAATTGAAGATAGATCCCTCTAAGGTTGCAATCATTGTAAATTGGCCTAAACCCAAATTTGCTACAGAAGTTAGAAGCTTCTTAGGAGTAGCACAATATTGGAGAAAGTTTATTTATGACTTTTCCTCGATTGCATCTCCCTTACATGCTTTAACAAGATTGAACAAGGTGTTTCAGTGGGGAGGCAAACAGTAGAAAGTCTCCGACACCTTAAAAGAAAAGATTAGTATAGCACTAGTACTAGCACTGCCCGATCTTCAAAGACCATTTGAGATTGAAACGGATGCCAGTGACTACACCACAGGAGCAGTGTTGATGCAGCACGGTAAATCCATATGTTATCATTCTGAGACATTTAATTCTGCAGTAGTTAATTATCCCACATATGATAAAGAATTGTATGCATTAGTACACAGTGTGAAAAAGTGGAAACATTATTTAATGGGCAAAGAGACAGTTATACATATTGATCATCAACCACTTCAATATTTGCACTCACAAACTAAGTTACAACAATCAAGAAACTATAGGTGGATAGGTTTTCTATAACAATTTCATCGTGTCATCAGATATAAAAGGGCATACACAATAAAGTTGCAGATATGTTGTCCAGAACAATCATAAATGCATCTACTATACTTAAGCACAATTCGGTATTGCACGAAAGCTACATTGAACAGTATGCTCAAGATGTAAATTTTAAAGATGTATATGCAACTTTAAGTTATGGCAAACAAGTAGAAGAATTGGATTATCATGTTAAGGACCAACTCTTGTATCATTTGGGAAAGTTATGCATTCCTCAAACATAAAGAGTAAAGATAATTCGAGAAGCACACACTTCTCTAATATCAGGTTACTTTGGTACAAGTAAAACAGTTGCACAGCTGCAAAGATTTTGTTATTGGCCAAAAATGAATGAGACAGTTTCTAGATATGTAAGAGGGTGTACCATGTGTGCTAAAAGCAAGCCCAACAATAGAAAACTAGGCTTGTACACTCCACTACTAGTTCCTTCTCATCCTTGGGACAATGTTTCTATGGACTTCGTTGGGGGACTGCCTAAATCTAGAAAAGGTCGTGACTATTTATATGTTGTTGTGTGTAGGTTCAGCAAAATGTGTATTTTAATACCTTATAACAAACAGATTACAGCTGAACAAATTGCAAAGTTGTTCTTTCAGCATGTATGGGTTCATTTTGGATTACCCACTTCCATTATATCTTATCGAGATACCCGATTTGTTGGGAAATTTTGGTCAAGTTTGTGGGAATTGATGGACACCAGAATGAAGAAGAGCACAACTTTTCATCTGCAAACAGATGGCCAAATAGAAGTGGTCAATAGGACAGTGATCCAATTTCTCAGAGGCTATTGCAGCAAGCATCCCAAGCTTTGGGATGAACATTTATGTTATGTGCAACATACTTACAACCGAGCTAAACATTCTTTTACACAAAGATCTCCTTTTGACACTTGTTTTGGTTTCACACCCAGGTCTCCCTTGGATTCTTTCTTTGGTAAAGACATCATGGTTGATGAACACAGTGATGTGGACAAGGCAACCAAGTATTGAACAAATCCAAGAGATTCACCAAGCAGTATAAGAACAGCTGGAAAAGAGCCAAGCCAAGTACAAGGCAAGGCATGATAAGCATCGGATTGAGCATAGTTTCCAAGTTGGTGATCAAGTCTGGCTGTATATCAGAAAAGACAGAATGCAAGGTGAAGGTAAGAAGCTGAAGCCAATAAGGTATAGACCTTTCAAGATACTTGAGAAAATTGGTGATAATGCTTTTCGCCTTGATTTACCAGCTTCCATGCACATCTACTCAGTTGTTAATGTAGATAGCTTGAGACTATTTGAACCTTCATTGATTGAAGATCCCAAAGAGCAGAGTCAATTGCTTTCTATTAATGATATGTTACCTAAATATCTCAATGAGTTGCAGGAAGATACAGTTCTGGATAGGAAGGTGAGAACTATGCGTAGGGGGGATGTTGAATACCTAAGGATTGGACTCAAAGGCTCAAAACCAAGCAGTGCGAAGTGGATAGAAATTAGGCAAGCGAGGAATTTATACCTTCACTTGATTGATGCTTAAAAACCAACTTTTGGTGGTCCAAAGGATTTTTCAGTGGGAAGGCCGTGACCCGAATTGGATCCTAAAGAACTCCCTAAGTTTTCATAACTCTGTAAAATTCATGCCAAAGTTTCAAAGCCTTACAAACGTTGAGCTTATCAGAAATATCCTTGAAAAAAATGTGATTTGTGAGTAGTGCCAAGCAACGAGGACCCTCGATCAAGCGCTTCGATCGTTGGCCCATGGTAACACGCGCTGCCACAAAACAACAAAACGGGAAGCCTTTTTTAGAAATGGGGGAGGTTTCTGATATACGATTAGCGACAAGTCGCTAATCGCTGGGAAAACCCCTCAAAGAAGAAAAAGCCCCGAGTGACCCAAACCTGAAAAGTCAAAAACCGTACGGGATTCACCGATTCCATCAGAGGCGGGTCCCACACGAAAATCGACAAGATATTTGAAGGGCTTCGAGTGGTAAGCGGTTTCAACCGAGTCTCTCCCAATGCCACACACTAGGTGCCACGCATCCGGTGGAAGAGAGAGAAAACCGCTCACATCGGACGGATAAGTGTCATGCAACTTACTCGCCTGATATGGATGGAGACCGTAGGATCTGGAGGCTCCAGATCGATGGCAGATATGCAATCCGATGGATGACCGGAATCAATGGGGTAAACAGCCCGAGTTGTATAAAGTTTGAAGTCTGGAATGAACGATGAGTTGGCAGAGGAATCATGTTCGCGGGCAATCTGGGAGTTAAACGGAAATAATGACTGTTCAAACATTTCCAAGAGAACTGACACTCAATTTGTTATGAAACAAGTGGCCACCTCCCTATAAGGCATTACGCAATGATGATGACAATGAATAGAGGAATTCAAATGGACAAAGGCAGGAGAACCAGAGCGCTGAGAAGCAGAAAAGAACAGTCAGAAAACAGATTGGCTTTAAAGCCACGAACTGACAGAAATAAAGTAAGAAAGGAGAGTTAGTTAAGGCAGAAAGCCAAGAGTAGAGAACAAAGAGAAGGAGCCAAGATGACCTGAAGGCAACATCGAGCCAGACAGAGCGGGAGAGAGTCAGAGAGTTTGTGTACTCCAGAGAAGGCTTGAGAGGTTCAAGCAAACTCCTTTGTATGTAGCCTATCATGTATGAGTCTCAGATTGGGTTCATACTACTGTGACCAACAGAGGTCGAGTTTCAGTAAGGAGAGTCTGTGTACTCCAGAGACTTGGGGGATCCAAGTCTAGTCGGACTGATTTATATCTGTTGAGTGAGCCTCAAATTGAGCTCACTGTTGTAAAAAATCTGCTTTGAAAACATAATAGAGAGGCCACCACTGAAGGCTGGACCAAGAGACGCACCCCAGGAGTATTGGGTGAACTCCTTATTAAACTTGTCATGTTTACATGTTTTCCTGTTATGTTTTCTCTAACTACTTCAGTGTCTATGTATTTCACAATCTTATCGATCCGTTGCATAAAGTAATATAAGCACATCCATGCACATGAGTCTGTAATACCTTTAATTCTTTGTCTTGGATAAATTCCAGATCATCCAGCCTCAAGGAAGCTACCTAAATCTTTATGTCATCATCTTGAAGGTTTTGAATTATGCAATAGACCGCCAAATGATGAACCCAATTTTCAAGATTATCTGTATTCACTTGACCATTATACACGAGCAGTTCAAATTTAACATTGAGTTTTAACTCGGGTGATTTACCAGTTCCTTTTGAGGTATGTTGATGAGTATGAGTAAGGGTTTTATTAGTGGAAGAGGGTGAAGATGCCTGTGAAGATGAAGATGAAGAAGATGGAGGAGAGGATGGAGTTTTACCTCCATTTCCATTACCACCTCCTTCTGAAGAACCTTATCCTTTAGGATGCTTGGAGATTTCACCCTGAAGTCTTGTATTCCTCTCTTCATAGAGGATCTTCACCATCTTTGTCATGTCAAAGAAATCCTTCCTAAAGGCCTTCCCATCCTCTGTCATTTTTGTAGGCTCTCCTTCATGAGACATGCTCATTGAAGTCTCAATTGCAACTTGAGGAAGAACTGGTGGTGGAGATTGTGGCAACCTTGCACTCCTTCTCCTTGACCCAACTTCAGGGCTTTCAACCAGCTTCCCTTCTCCTCTCTTGAGCTTCAACCTTGTAAGCATGACATTCACTTGCAAACAGTAAAATCATTCTTGCACAAAGAAAACCAAGAGCTCTGATACCAAACTTTATCTGATTGGGATAATTAGTTTGTTGTGCTAAATTCCTTTTCAGAATATGTTAAAAGTGCTTAAGGATTCATGAGGTTAATTGCAAGTATAAACATGAGCTTTGAGTGTTTTTATGTAAATTTTATGTGCAAATTAGCATAAACAAATGAAAGAACATAAGCATATAACAAACATGAACATCACCATAAAAAGTATCACAGTCCTACATGATGAAGGATTTCACCCCTCCTGGGCTACGTTTCCTTGATTCAACTTCCAATGGCTTGGCCCTCTCTATTATGCTCAAAAGGATGAATACATCAGTTTACAATGCTCAGAAAGCTCTGAAACATGTTCTAATGGCACCAGAATGCCCAAAAATTCCTTTATAGCCTCTTTTTGCTCCTGATTTGGTAAAAAATTGAAGAAGTTATGGCTTTTCCAAGTCTTCTACAAATTGCACCGCAAATTCCCCAAAATCCAACACCATCCTACAAATTTTCCCCAAACCGCGCTAACGGAGCGACAATTTCGTCGATTTTCAAGCGAAATTGTTGGAGACTTTAAATGCCCTCTAGCACCTATGATCTAAAAATCGTGGCCATATGGGGGCTAAGGCCAGTGGTCCGCCCCCATCGGCTGGGCCCCCACTCCAATCGTTGGTGATCATTTGGTGGTGGCACGTCCAAGGGTTGGACCTTTGCCCGGATTGGCATGCCCTTACAATTTAAATATATGTCGAGTTCTAATACGGTTAAGTCATAACCGATGGTGCATTGGTAGAAGGCTTTGGACTATTGCTTGGTGGCCCCCGGGCTGCCACGTGGCAGCCTTTGGCTAGGCCATGTGTCAGCGTGTGGTTGGCCACCAACCAACCAACCAATAAACATATGCCAAATGCACCCAATCCAGAACCACCACTTGGCACAATGTGATTTTCTAAAGGCCGTTGACCAGTCAAATTTCCACATAGACTACACAGTCAACAGTACAGATTGCTGACTGAGCTGTCAAAATTTTGCAAAAATCCATCTGTTTGGGAAAGTGAACAAAACATGATTCTGGGAGCATACGTTGTTCGTTTCACATGAAACGAGTTGCACCAAATTCAGGATGACGAGAACTATGTAGTCGTTTAGGTTCCACACCAATCCGACAACTTTGAATTTTGAGCTATTTTTTGAGCACCTGATCAGATATGGAATTCTACTTTATCCATATGACGTTTAATAAGGTTGGAACCAATCTCAAACATATTGAATCAATTAATGGTAATGTTAAAAATTTAAGTAAAAGGATAAAAAGGAAAGCTAAAACTTTTACTTTAGGAATTTAACATTACAATTGATTGCCAACGTCACTGGGGTTGAATTAGCTTTTTTTGTCTAGGTTTAGGGTTTTTGGGGGAGGGGGTGTTATTTTTATAGCCAGGGGGATTCTTTTGGGATAATTGCCACTATGGGTCCTAAACTTCCCCATGCCTGTGAGATATCACCAAGTTAGGTTCAATTTGTATTGGTTAGGTACCAAACTAGATAATTTGGTACCTAACTAGTACAAACCAACCCTCTAGTCTAGTCAGCTGGCCAAATCAATAATACACCTAGTCCAACTAGTTGCATTGACCGATTCCAATTTGAACATGGCCAATTTTGAAACTATGTATCTTCTGTCATGCCAAATAAAATGATATAATGAAGCCAACTTTAAATAAAATTAGACATTAAAATTTAATAACAATATTAAAGATAAACAATATTTATCAATATCTAAGAATACATTAAAAAAATACATAACTACAATCTGATTTATTATTATTATCATTTAAAAAAAACTATGTCATCTAAAATATTTTGTTAACCATTTTAAAAAATAATAATTTTAATTTTTAAAAAAATATTTAAATCTTAAATTATTAACTTCTTAAAAAAAACTCTTTATTAATTAATATTTTTTTAAATCTTATTTTAAAACCCAAAAAATAATATTCACAAAAATATTATATAAAATCATCATAATAACTACCACTAATAAAATTATATGCTGAAAGTAAATTTAATCTTAAACTTGAAATCAAATAGTATCCTTAATTGCAATTTATTGTTTTACCCAAAAAAAAATTATTATATATAATCTCATATTCATATTGATAAATGTCAGCCTATACGTATAGCATAATGCTTTTCCATACATAATAAAAATAAAAATTCTCCTAATTTGAAGTAAAGTTGGTTTCTTTTAAATTAAATGACCTAACATTGTTAAGGAAGAAGGTTCCGAAGGCAGAGGAATTGTTTGGATGATTAAAAATGGTTAGATTTGAGATAAAAAAAAATTTAAAAATTTTGGTAGTAATAGTATTTGAATAAATAAATTTAGTATCATTAGAAATTTCCGGAACATTTAAAATTTTGAAATTTAATAATTATAACATAAATTTACAAAAATTTCTACCATATTTAATAAAAATCCTTATCATATTTTATAAAAATCTTACCAAAATTTCTATAATTAAAAAACAAAAAACGAAAAAACAAATCAGTTAGCCTACGACTTAAGGAATTTCTATTCGTCAAAACTTATTAGCACTTTCGGAAATTAATTATTTCAACAAATTACAACTTAAGGAATTTCTATTCATCATAACTTATTAGCTCTTTCGGAAAATTAATTATTTCAACAAATTAGTCTTTTAAATTAAATGACCCAACATTGTTAAGGAATTTCCATTCCTCAAAACTTATGAGCACTTTCGGAATATTAATTATTTCAACAAAGTAATTTTATTTGTGATGATGATGCCGACACTTTACTAATTTCGTACTAATAATTGTTTTCAACAAATTGATTTTAACAAATTGATTTTATTAGGTAGGATGATCGTAACAATTTACTAATTTTGAATTGATAGTTTCCATAAAAATAAATTAAATTTTACTTTTTGATTAAGGTTTACAAAATAAATATATATAGTATTATATATATATATATATATATATATATATAGGTATATTAATTTAAATTTAATAATTAATTTTCATTTATTATATTTTGATGGGTTGATTTTAATTAAAAAATTAATGAAAATGTTTATGTTATAAGTTTTTAAATTTCCAAGAAATTTAATTTTTTTTGTTATTATTAATTATTATTTAAAATTTATTTATTTGTAAAATGATTGGTTGAAAGTTTTAGTTATTGTTGGTTTAGTAATTTCTATTTTTTTTATTAAGTTTACTGAATTTTTTGTTTTTTAGTTTTATTTCTTTCTTATTTAATTTTTTTTTTTCATGAAATTAGAATTTTTTCACAATATTTTGAATTTAAAATAGCTTACTATTATATAAAAAACATATATAAACATAACTTATATAAGCACTATCATAATAGATTTAATTATAAACAATTATACATATTAATAAAAACACACACATAGATGTAAATATATGTATGTTAATATAAACAATATCAGTTAATCATATTTTTTAATTTTTGGTGATGGCATTCCACAATACAATATTTTATTAGTTATGAAATTTTTTTGGTTAACTAAACTATATTTAAACTAAGTAACAGGTATTAGCTACTATATAGCCCTTATTTAATTCTTAAATTGATATATAACAATTTTTTTTATAAGATAAAAACCCACTTCCAATCACTACTAAAGTCTATAAAAACATACACACTTTAAATAATTTAAAAAATAAATTTAATATTCATGTAAATTCAAATATTAAAAAATAAAATACTTTTCATTTTCTATTTTATTCATCTAGCGTATTATATCTCTTAGAGTGTTCAATATCCAAGTTCACTATTTGGTTCATATTTTTTAAATATTCTTACTCTTACCATTAAAAATAGGGATCTTTAATCTTTTAATTGGGTGCTAATAGTTTCTTTATAAGTATTTTACTTTCTCTTATTTGTAGTCTCCCTATGGCTATATATATTCTCTCAAAATCTAGTTATGATAGTGCTTTAAATAGTATTAACATATTAGAGGGCTTCTTCCTCTAATATTCCACAATGGTTTAACAAATAAATTCCATCTATAGTCCGAGCTCCAACCACTTTTGAGCCTTTGATTGAATTTTACTGATATTTGAGGTAGTGATAAGTAGTTTTTCATTAAATAAATATGAAGTGTTTATAGATTAAGTACATAATTACATGTTTAGAATTTCTAAAATTAAAATTAGTGATTGTGTATTATATTTAATTTTGAGATTGTTTTTCAAAAAAAATTTCAAAATTGTTTGATTTTTTTTCCAAGAAATACTATGCCTCTAAATCTCCCAACTATATAGAATCATTAAAGTAAAAGAGATATTGATAATACTTTTTTTTATAAACCAAAATTTTTCATCTTTATATTTGTTCTTAAAATTGCTAAATAGGCTTTCCAATCTCCATTGATTCTTTATATAATTTCAATTTGGCTTGTAATAAAAATCATTTTATAGACTTCTTCCAGCATACTATTATTATAAACAAAATCATATAATATGATATGATTTGATTTAGTGATCATTCCCTTTGTTTTACTTGTATTATACTTACTATTATTATAAACAAATTCATATGATTTGATTTGATTTAATTTAGTGATCATTATCTTTATTTTATTTGTATTTATAGATGTCCCAAAATAATTACAAAAATATTTAAGAATTTTAAGTTGCTCCTGGTTAAAAGGACAATAGCATCCTCATATAAGAGGATGATGACTAATCATGTAATCTTTGTTCTTGCACAACCTACTTCCTCTAGGTATTCATATATCGTGTCAATATAAATATAAAAAATAACAATTGATATAGAACAACCTTGCCTAACCTCTATGCTACGATTGATTTCCTCCATCTAATTCTCATTATTTCTAAACTTGGAAATGCCCTAGAGAAAACCTAATATCTTCTAGCTTTTTCCATAGGTTATTTTTAGGGACCATGTTCAAAGCTTTTTTGGAAGTCATCAAAGCAACACATGGGATTAACATTGTTGTTTCAATAATATTGAACTATAATTTTGAGAGTAATTAGGTGATTTAAAATGAATTGTAACTTCAAAAACTAACCTGTTTTGTTTCTTTCTAATCACAACTTTTAGATCATGAGCTAATATTCTCCTCCATTAATAGAATTTAGTGCATACAACTTAGATAGAAGAGGGCTTATTAAATTAGTCCTATAATTTGAAGGATTTTTTTTATCATTGCTTTTAAAGATATGAACAATAAGAATTTTTGTCCAAGGCTTAGGAATGTATTCCTTAACTGTTATGTCAAAATCACTAATGAATATGAAGAATAACAATATAGTCTTTGATCACCCATGGTGGGTGTCAAATGATGGAAGTGATTTGGTGGAAGGTGTGTCAGTTCGGGAGAATGTCAGAGTTGACTGCACACTCCACTTGGTATTGGTTTAGGCTGGGCAACTATAAGCACTACACCAATGTAACCAAGGCCACTAACACATGCATTCAAGGTTGGTGCAAGGAGGGGATGACAAGGTTCATTAATTAGATTGTTAAGTAGATTTATGAAATGCAGGGGTATTGGTTCATCATAACCGCGGTTGGGATTGTTTCCAACCACAATGGGGATTTGGGAGGAGGTACACCACATCCAATGGTTGCTCACAAGAATGAAGATAAAGGACTCCCTAATCCTGTCAGGCTTTTAGAGGCTAGAATTTTATTATACTAGCTGCACTCTAAGAAATTATTGTTGTTTGTAGAAATTAATGTGTAGATTCAAAACTACTCATAAAATTTACTAAATCACGAGACTCAAAACTACTCTATTGATCACCAGAAGTTAATTCACCATCTAGAACACAAATCATAGACATGCAAAAGGAAACATCACACATGCATAGAGATTTATCTAGTGGAAAGAAACTTCTCAAAACCCCTTCCTATATGTATTGCATTAATCAGAGAATAGAGAAGAAATACATATGCTTGCTCAAGTCTGTGCACACCTTGCAAGTGTACACTCTATCCCCTTGTCTGACTAACTAACTTTGGCCAAATTTTAAGCCCTCTAATCTCCTATTTCCTTGTGTCGTTCCTCTAGGAAATTAGCCCCTATTATTTAGGCATTTCCCACTATTGAATTGTGCAATTCCTCTAGGTCCTTCCTCTGGCCACATGCACCACTTGAACACATGGGAATATGCTACAACTGATAGTACACTGCCTTGGAATCTCCATCTCAATTAGGTAACTCAAATTATCTACATGAAACAATTTTTTTGGGTTGATTGATCAGTTAACTAGTTGATCATTGAGTGTGGTTGAAGTTTCACTTCCACAACTTGACCTCCACTAGTCCTTCTGACAATTAGAACTAGTTTAACTGACAATAAGTCAATTTAACTAAAATAGATTGGAACAAATTAGCAATCAAGCATACTGAATTTAAATCAATCTTTCCCAACTCGAAGTAATTGAATTAAATGAGTGACAAGTGCATGTCACCTCAGTTAACTACCTCCATGATTTCTGCTGAAATAGAAATTCAAATTTTCTCTAATTTGACCAAGGGAAAGTCAAATTGAGATTTTCTTACTACATTTTCGATACTCCTTCTCAGCAAGAAAGGGATTATCAACCACCCCTATCCTACACCTGTGGAACTTGAACTTCCCTCTTGACAAGGCCTTTGTCAAAATGTCAACATCTTGTTCCTTTGTCAGAATGTATTGCAATAACATAATCTGCCTGTGCACACAATCCCATAAATGGTGATACCATATATCAATATGCCTGGATTGATAATGAAAAACATGATTTTCAGATATTTTGATACAACTCTGATTATCACAGTAAATAATAGTTTGATCCATCATCTGACTAAACAATCCGACAAATATCTTTATCATCCATATCGCCTCACATGCTGCTTGACTTGCAACCATGTATTTTGCTTCTTCCGAGTTGAGTGCCACAAATATTTGCTTCTTGTTGTACTAAGAAATTACTGCAGACCCAACACCAAAAATTACACGTAATGTACTCTTTCAGTCTGATGGACTCCCCGCCTAATCTGCATCTGTGAAGCCACATAATTGCACTCCCTCTGTCCATTTGTACCATAGTCCAAACTACGTAGTGCCTTTGAGGTACCATACAACATGCGTAGATGCCCTCCAAAATAATTTGGTTGGCCTATCCATAGCTTAGCTTAGTTGGTTGAATGCATATCACATGTTTTGCTGTGTGTTCACAAAATACATGAGTGAACCCACCAACTGCCAGTAAATAGGAGCATCGACTTCCTCACCTGAAGTGGCATCCTCTTTCCTCTAGTTGGTCAGTAGAGGAGTCTACATGGGTTTGCACCTCTCCATGTTGAACCTTTGGAGTATCTCATTGGCATACTTGTCCTAAGAGACAAATAGTTCCCCATAGCCTTTCCATACTTCCAATTTGAGAAAGTAGTGCACGAGGCCCATGTCCTTCACCTCAAACTCTCTTGCAAGATTCTCCTTGCAAGATCTAATCAGATACTCATCACTAGTCAAAATCAAGTTATCAACATATGAAACAATAATAAATATTTTACCTTCTACCAAAATATGATAGAGGTTTGCATCCGCTTCACTTTCGGTTAAGCCCAAATTGATGAGATAGTTATTGTTCCTAGTGTACCAAGCACAGGATGCTTCCTTGAGACCATACACCACTCACTTGAGTCTGCACACATTAGACTCTCGTTCAAAAGTTTCAAAGCCTTCTGGTTGCTCGATAAACACCTCCTCCTCAATAAATCCATTGAGGAATTATGTTTTCACATCCATTTGGTGGATCTTCCACCCCATCTGTGCAGCGAGAGTAAGGATTGATTTGATGGATGAGTACCTTTCTACAGGAGCAAAGGTCTCCTCATATTCATTCCCCTCAACTTGAGAGTACCCTTTGGCCACATATCTAGCCTTGTACTTTTCTATGCTTTCGTTTTTTGCATGCTTCAATTTGAAGATCCATCTCGAACCCAAAACTAATTTGTCTACTGATCTTGGGACCACTTCCCAATCATTATCTTTACAATGGATTCATTCTCCTCCACCATTGCATCAACCCATCCTGGTTTCTCTATTGCTTCCTCGAAAGAGGATGGCTCAGTCTCTACAAGCTCAGTCATTAGAGCCATGTATCCATTGTACCGATCTGGTGATAGTCTCTTCCTCTGTTGATTTGAAGGAGAACCCATATAAACTTCCTTGGTTCTCTTCCTGCCTTCTCTCGATGGTTCTGCTTGAGTGGTTGTCTCCACTCTCTGCTCCTAAACTTGTGGTTGCTCCACAACATCCAAAGGCTCCTCCTGTGGAGCTAAAATCTCCTCCTTTGGTGGGATCTGAAACTCCCTCTCAAGAGAGAATTACATGGCTTTTCTTTCATCAAATTTTACATCCCTTCACACAACTGCCATTTTGAGGGATGGAAAGTACACACGGTAGTTGTGGGGAGTTTCTGTGTAACCCACAAATACCCCCAACTCTGTTGTTGACTCTAAATTTTCACTTGATTATTTGAAGACATGGAAGTAAGTAGAGGCTACAAAAAACCTAAAGTGTGACACATCCGACTTCCTCCCCAGGAAAGCCTCCTCTAGTGTAATCATGCCAAGAATTCGATAAGCACTCTTGTTCTACAAATAGACCATTGCGTTGCACACTTAAACCCACAAGTGCAGAGATAGAATTTGGTCATGCAACATCACCCTTGATTCTCCCACAATGTTACAGTTCTTCCTCTCAAGCCAACCCATTCTACTGTTGGTTGTTGGGTGTTGTCAACTCTCATTAAATGCCTTCTTTTGCCTAGAAATTTTTAAACTCATTTGACACGTACTCACCTCCATTATCGCTCCTAAGAGCCTTCACCTTCTTGCCTGTTTATTTATCAACCAATTCCTTGAACTTCACAAACTTGGAGAAAGTCTCATCCTTCCTCTTCATGAAGAAGATCCAACACTTTCGAGAGAAGTCATCAATAAAAATGACAAAATATTTGTGCTTGGTAGCGAAGGCTATCAGGAAAGTTCCATAGACATCAGAGTGGATCCATTAAAGGAATGCATGTGCTCTATTGTCTCGATCATGGAAATTGGCTTTTATGTACTTCCCCAAGGTACACCCTTTGCATGTATCGTGCTATTCTAGTGCTCCTTTTGGGAGGCATGTGGTTATCTATTGCATGATCTTCAAAGCACATTAATGCAAATGGCCACGTATTCTATGCCAAAGTTCACTAACATCGTGACTCTACACCTCCTCCGCCTTTGTGCTCAATGTAGCACAATCCTCCACAGCTAGCTTGTAGAGGTTCTTCACACAAACCCCAATATGCTTCACTTGTCCCATGACTATGTGTCTTACAAATGCCTTTCGTTTGCTGACGATCATAGCATAACCACAGTCTTCTAAAATTTCAATATTTACAATATTCTTCTTTAAACCTAGAACAAATATCACATCCTTGAGTCTGAGAGGGGAGTCTGACTCCCTATGAATGGTGATTGTACCAATCTCGGTCGTGTTGTACCTTCCATCATCTCCCATCTCAATGTGCATCTAGAGATCCTTCTCCTCCAAATCACTGAAAATGTCTATATTCTGTGTCATATGAAATGAGGCACTGTTGTCTAAGTACCACACACTTCCTATCACTGTGTTGACCATGCATGCAATGAGAGTAAAGTTTGGCTCAAACCGTGAAGCTAAGGCTTCACCCGCTGCTCCTCCTGAGCTCTTCTTGCTTGTCTTCTTGTGTGTACAATTCGTGGCATAGTGCCTAAATTCATGACAGTGGCAAGACTTTCTTCTTGCCCCCTTGACTAGATTCTACTTTGGATTGGGATTTATTCCCTTACCCCTTATTTTTTGTTTTTAGCCAAGGCACAATTTTGTTCATCCTCGCCCTTGGATGAAGTCTTGTCTATGGTATTCTGCCTTATTTCCTCCTGTATCAAACAATACCATAGGTGTTCCCAATTTGGTAGTTTCTCCCTCCCATTCATTGAATCTTGGTAGCTAGGCCAACTCTTGGGAATGCCTAGAAGAGCTAGGCTTACCAAATCATCCTCTGCTATAGTAACACCAACTTTACCAAGTTCATCATGACATTGTGTGAACCTACTCAGGTACTGTTGAACGACCTCATTATTTTGCATTTTGATATTTCAAAATTCTTCCTTGAGCGCCAACTTCCTATCGTCACTACTATTCTGGAACATATCTGTCAATGCCTTCCACATTGCATACAAAATCTCTTTTCCATGGAGATTTGAGACAATATGGTCTTTTACTCCCTCCAATATAATTCTCCTCACCTTGGCTACACACTTCTTCCACTCTGCTAGATCCTAAGAATCAAATGTTGTTGGTTTCAAGATATCATTATCAATGAATTCCTTCAGTGCATTATCTTCCAGCACTTCCTCCATGTGGTCATTCCAAGAAACATAGTTCAAGATTCCCTTAAGGGCATACTTAAGTCTTAGTCCACAAAAGTCCATCCTTCTAGCTCTGAATATCTGATCCTGCAAATCTGATCTTCATGCAATAACAAATTTGAAATCTCTGCTCAACAGTGAATCCTGCTCCGATACCATGTAGAAATTAATGTGTAGATTAAAAATTTCTCATGAAATTTACTAAATCACAAGACTTGAAGTTACTCTACTAATCTGTGGAATTTAATTCACCATTTAGAACACAAATCATAGACATGGAAAAGGAAACATCACACATGCACAAAGATTTATCTAGGGGAAAATAATTGCTCAAAACTCCTTCCTATTTGTATTAGATTAATCAGAGAATAGAGAAGAAGTACATATGCTTGCTCAAGCCCGAGCACACCCTGCAAGTGTATAGTCTCCCTCTGCTTAACTGACTGACTCTGGCCAACACTTAGCCAATTTTCAAGCCCTCCAATCTCCTATTTCCTTATGTTTTTTCCTTCAAGAAATTAGCTCTTATTATTTAGGAATTTCCCGCTATTGAATTACGCAATTCCTCTAGGTCCTTCCTCTAACTGCATGCACCACCTGTACGCATGAGAATATGCTATAACTAATAGTACATTTCCTTGCAATCTCTATCTCAACTAGTTAACTCAAGTTCTCTACATGCAACAATTATTTTGGGCTAATTGATTAGTTAACTGGTTGATCATTGAGTGCGGTTGAAGTTCCACCTCCACAACTTGACCTACACTAGTTCTTCTAACAGTTAGAACTAGTTTAACTCACAACAACTCAAATTAACCAAAATAGATTGCTGCAAATTAGCAATCAATCATATTGAACTAAAATCAAGCTTTCCCAACTCAAATTAACTGAGTTAATTGAGTGACAAGTGCAACGTCACCTCAGTTAACTACCTCCAAGATTTATGTTGAAATAGAAATTTGAATTTTCTCTAGTTTGACCAAGGCAAAGTCAAACTGAGATTTTCTTCAACACTATTTCCTTCCTATAATTTATTTCTAAATTATTCCATAGATGCTACTCTAAGTCCTTTTTCTCCTTTTTCTAAGAGATTTGGAGTTTTACCTCTTGCTCTTGGAAGTTTAGGTATTGCTTCTATGTGAATTTTAGAAGTTGACCTTGACTTAGAGCCTCAATGCTTTTTGCTTGCTCCTTATGACTCTCCTTTTCCATGTTGAAGTTCCTCTCTTGTTCAATGCCTCGAGTCTATAATAATTCTTAGTGCACAGAGATCCTCCCCGTTATCTATAGCTAAAGTTAATATGGAAATCTTTTTCCTCCCTTACATTGCTTCAATGTCCCTTATCTTTCTCCTTAGTTAACAAGCTTGTCATTTTCCATAATTCCACTGTCTTTAGTTTTGGCTAAAAGGATCTTCCCCTCTCTCAGTTCAAGGTCCCATGGACTCACTCTATTATAGTTTGACTGTTTATCCTCTCTACTTGGCCCTCTAATGGTTCTTTAGCCTCATTTCCCTTCTCTTTGGTCTTAGGAACCCTGGTTCCCCTATATCATTTTTTGTAGCAACGCAATTTTTTGAGAGTCATGCCCAAAGGTAGAGGAGCCTAATGTAGAAGAGGTCATCATATTGGCTCAGGGCCCTCCACCACAAGAACACAAAATCCTATAGAAAGATCTACTAGGATATGTTGCAACATTACTACCTCAACCTTCCAACAGGAAATTGAGAATGCTAAGAGGGAAGCTTAGATAGAATGTCATTTCATGTTGAATGAGGAAGTGATTGCACAGGCAAGAAATTGGATACTAGGAGTAGGAACAACGAGGACCCGAAACGTGAAATACATACATACAATGGACATTTATTGGCAATCAAAACCATCACGGGGAAGGTTTTAGTGGAGCGCTTAGAGGAGCAATAAGAATTTTTACTCTGCTTAGATGAGACTCAAAAATAGATGAGGAAGATAGACACCAAGGTAACAAAAATGGCTCGAGCTTTGGTGAATACGGAATTTATTGATTCAAAGGAAGGAATTAGTCCATTAGTAACCATCCAGGTGGACAACCCTTCTGAATGATTAGTCATGTTGTCAAATTTTGTCATCATGTTTTGTTTAATGTTTGTAAGATTCCCTTTTGCAAGACGCTTAAGTCCAAACCCAATATATTATATATTGATTTTTGCTTTCAAATCTTTTGTAAAAAGAGTTAAGTTATTAGATGAGATATTAAGGGATTCAAGAAGCGTTTAAGATACCATTTCAAATCGTTCATATTGATCTTGGAATTCGTTAAAAATATCTCCCAATTTTTTACTTCAAATTTAAAAAAGGTAAAAGTGTAGTAATCTAAATTACATGAGTAAAACCCTTTCCCAACTCAATCTGCATCATGATGTTAAAGTTATGGAAAAGACAATTATTAAGTACCTGCTTAGTAATACTTTCGAAATTTTAATTAATTTTGAAGCTTTAATTAATTTTTATAATTAAGGTGGTTAATCTCTATTTAATAACAATTTTTTGTGATTATTTCTTTCTTGTAAAAGATGTTGCATCCATAATTTGTTAGGTTGTGGTTAAATGGTTGGAACATGATGCTATCATAAATTATCCAAGGTTTTAAGTGTAAATCTTCTCTATGTGATGAAAGGTGCTTTATATTTTTAAATTAGTAGTGTTCCAACTAGATGATATTCAAGAAAAAGATGGGGTATAAATGGAAATTTTTGGGTACAAATGGAAATGTAAATACGTTAAAAAGGTGCTGTAGCAAAACTGTTTAATGTAGAAATACAAAAGTAAAAGTGGTTCGTATGCTTTAAATTTAAAGAATATATAAAATTTAAAAAAGTTTGCAATTAATGTTATTATCTTATATTTTCTAGAAAGTAGGACTCCATCATGCGACCAAAGAAAGCAGGCGGTTGGGGCATTCTGGACATGCGTAAGATGGGCAATGCGCTCCTGTGTAAATCCTACATCCGGGGTATATATGGCAAAGGCCCATGGAGCGTCTTCATTAACAGAAAATATCTCAAGGGAAAAGGCATTGAATACTAGTACAGAAGGAATTCCCTGGGGATCAAGCGAGGATCAGCAATATGGCTCAGTTTTTGTAAAAACAAAACCTTCCTTTTAAAAAATTTCCGTTGGTCGATACATTCGGGCGCCAATGTCTTTCTAGGCAATGATCTCATCCAAAATGGGCTGCAAACCTTCCCCCATCCGGTACTGATTGACTTCCTTCACACGAGGGGCATATTCACCTGGGATCGACTCATCAAATCCTGGGACAACCTCACGCCTGTTTGGAAGGAAGCGACGGACCTCTCCCTGCCCTCACAGCTCAGCACAATCTGGGCATCCACTCGCCTCGCTCTGCAGGGTATGGCTTTCAAACGGACAGAGCACAAAGATGCTCTTTTATGGTGCCTGCCTCATGCGCCTCTACCTGTTCGGGTCAAAGATTTATATGCATCGTTGTCCATCTCGCCAGCCCCTCCAGGGGAGCCGCTTTTCCCTCCCTCTCTTTGGAAAGCAGCCTGCCCCGTCAAGATGGTTCTATTCGTCTAGCTTCTATACTGGAACAGAAACCTTACTTGGGAAGTCTTGCAGAACAAGGGATGGCAGGGTCCCGGACAATGCGCTTTCTGCAATGCAGCGGAGGAGACAAATCTCCACATGTTCTTCAAATGCCAAGTGACCCTACAGTTATGGTATGATCTTGCCTCTCTCCTGGATTTTCCTCACACTGTTTTCAATTCTGTACAGGAAGGTATTGCATGGTGGAGTTCACAATCTGTCTCCAGGCGCACACTGTTTCTTATAGCATGCTGGAACATCTGGACTTGGCGAAATGACTCAATCTTTTCCAGCAAAAGGAAGCCACCTGCCTCCATTCTTCTTGGAGTCACGTCCCTCATGGACGCACTGGGGATATAGCTCCCCTCTACCTTTCTCTGCTGGTTTTCGCTCGTGCACGGGCTTTCTGTTTTAAGGGCCTTTAACACAGGCCGACATAATCTGGCTTTTGCTGTATTTATCTATTTATTTTTCTCTACTAATTACTGATCCCATCTGTGCATTGGATCACCAACAGGCCATCTTACAGACCATATGAACTATTATAGAAGGCATACAGAACGATGATCCACCTCTCGGCATCAAATCATAGTTCACGGTTTAAAAAAAAAAAAAAAAAAACTAAACATTATGTACAGCGCTCCCACCATATAATATATAAAAAATCTGATTTTTCGTTTGAAAAAAATAAATTCCATTAAATTGACGTATAAGCAGAATTGGTTTGCAATGCACATTGATAATCTAGAATTGAGCAATTGCTATGGTGCGGCTCATAAGATACCTAAAAAGAATTGAACAAATGAGAGTAGGTAGATGGCCTAATGTTATCTTCAATGAAGACATGAGTGAAAGAAAGAAAACATGGATGAAACAAAACTACACATGGATGCAAAAATGGAATATCTACCTCAATGCCTGTCCCACAAATAGCAAGGAGCTAAAGGATTTTGCTATGGAGAAGTTTCATAAGAAGATATAGGTAAAAGAGTTGGGTAGAAAGAAGAAATATTACATTGAGGAATGCAACCCTACACGTTATTTACAACAAAACGAGTTCATTGGAGCTAGAATTTCGTGGAGGGCAAAGGTTCTTATTGCTCAATTAAGGACCAACTCACATCAACTTTGGTGTGAAACTGGATGGTGGAAAAGGCCTAAAGAAGCTTGGAAAGAATGGGTGTGCACATTTTGCACGTCTAGGGCTGTGGAATCGAAAAAAAATTTCATTTTGGAATGTGATGCATTCAAAGACATCAGAGAAAGTTATGAGAACATGTTAGCATCAATTTCTTGACATTGTCTTTTTAGCGAGGGGATTGTTGCAAGGTTGGGTCTGCTCATCATCAATTTGAATCGGAAAAGGACTGAATTGCAAAGAGCGAAAAACAAGGAATTAATGATCTCATAGACTATTTTTAGTCTCGTGGACCTTAAAATATCATTTCATTTCATTATAGTGACTCACTTCATGTTCATATAGCATTTATTTAAATTAATTAATTTAATTGAAAAGGCAAAAAAAACATAATTAATTTGGAGATAAATCTTAATCTTTAATTTTCTATACTATTATAAATATTCTAAAATATTTTTTGAGATTATTTTTTTTACAATTTATCTAATAATTATTGATAATTAAATTAAAATTCTAAAAATATTATTTCAAAATAAACATATTAATATAAATATTTAAAAATATCACATAAAATTTAAATCTTTAATAACTATTAATAATTAAATCAAAAATTTCAAAAAATTATTTGAAATAAACACATTTACCATCCATCAATTCTCCAAACCACTCGAATACAGACAACACGCAACACAAAGCACCATTTGCCCATTGATGTAATTGGTGGTTTAATGGAACACATTTTGTGGAACAATGCAATGGTGCATTATTTTGATGCTCGAGTAAAATCACACACGGCCGACAACTATATGAAATTGTAAAAAATACTGGGCCCGGTCCTTATGGAGAGTTTGTGAAATGTGAATGTATAAAACATAATATTATATAAAATTATAAAATTGTGATGATATGCGTTAATATTTTAAATTTGATAATTTGATTAATTTTTTTTAGAGTGTAAGTCATTTTGTTGGAGTGTGGGGTGTAGTATTTATCAGGTTTGAGATTTAAATTTTATGGAGAATAGATAGAAATTATTTATGGGGATTAAACTATTTTAAGGGGTGTCTATTTGTATAACTTTGGTGATTAGCATCTCACTAGTGGGTACATCGTTCTTCCATCCAATAGATGGTGGGTTGGTCTCGACCTAGGTTCAACCTAGTTACAGAAAAAAATAAAGTGTAATATCCACTCCCTCATCCTATTGTGCTACACCAGGTTGTTAATGTATCTGCTGCGAGATTGATTGTTGTGATATATCATTATGCTAGCTATATACATATACCTCGCATGAATACATTAGTATTTTATGATCATTGAATCATAATGTAACTTAGTGACTGAGCCTTAAGGTTGATTAGAGATTAATTAATATAACACTTAGCTTTTAAGATGGATTAGTAGTTAATTAAATTATTATCCATTAATCCTAATTAATAATTGATTAATGATTTAAATTTTATTATGATTAATTTAATATTAAAATTAATTAAGATTCTTATGAATCCATTGATTTGAACCAACCTTTAAAGATTTTATTATTTTATTATGCATTTATTAAATGGTGAGTGAATGACTTGACCACCCCATGCATTAATTAGAAGACAACGGGGTAGGTGGTAGAGACAAGGTGTGGGTGGACTCCAGAGTTATTAAATAGTTTTAGGTAGCTATAATGGGAGGGATATATTTTGGGAGTTGATGGGAAGGATAAGTTTGGGGGGAGGAGAAGGAGGGGGTGGGGCAAGGGGTTGGAAGGAATTTCGGGTTTTGGGGGATCATTTTGGTCACAATGTGTTTGGGAGAAGTGTTGGGCATGAAGGGTCGATAGGAAGGGGAATGAAAACTTGAAATTGAGAAGTGGATTTTGAAGTTGAACATCGAAGGTGTTTGACACCTAGAACTTAGGCACACTATGAATATGATTGTGAACTTGGGCTTAGAGGGCTTGGGAACTTGTTGAGGTTTTCTAGGCTAGGAAGTCGTATAAGTTGTTCCTAGTTGGCAAGGTGGCATATTCAATTTGGGTGGTCTCGGGAGGAGCACCGTAGGGGGAAGCAACCACACCTAACTAGGTATTTTTCTTGTTATTTTCATTTCATTATCATTGTCAATTTGTTTAAAATATATGGAAAAAAAGAAGAGATACACACGCGCGCGCGCACACACACACACACACATGTTGTTGAACGAACTAAAAATGAATTCTCATTTTTCTAGGTTTTCCTCGCCTAGTCAAACATAGTCGTTTCCTTTTAGCTGTTAGAAGGCCCATCTCCCTATTTAACCTACAACTATGATCTCATTCTTCATCTTGTCCTAATGATGAACCACATAGGTTGATTCAACAACCTAATTATTCTGAAATTTTTTTTATTCAATTTAATAATGCATTTAATTACAATTTAAAATTAATCTAATTATAGCATTTTAAAATTTTAAATCTTTGTATTTTTATTGTTTTCTATTTTAATTTAGCTATATTTAAACTAAGCAATAGAGACTAGCTACTATGTAGTCCTTGTTATTAAATATTAATTTGATTTCAAAGCTAGTCTCTAGGAATAACTCTCTAATAGAGCTAGTTTTTGTGTGGAGTGTATGTTTATGATGTGTAATTATGTCCGTCCATCATCAAAGTTGAAATTTTATTCATATAAACTCAAATAAAAAAAATAAAAAGTTAATAACTATACAAAATATTTAAATAATGTTGGTTCATAAAAAATTGCACTTGAAAAAATTGATTTACATGTCAAGAAATTAGATATTAAATATCTCAGCTCTTGTTAAATTTATATTTAAAATAGACCTATACTAATATATTGACAAACTATAAAAATTTTGTGTATAAATGAACTTACGAAGGAGTTCGTCTTGGTTACGGTGTTTCTGAACGTGTCAGGAATGTATTCAAGGCATTCGCTCTTGGAGCTTCTATTATATTCATGGATAGATTGTAACAGGTGTTTAAGTTTGCAGATAAATACAGGGGAGCATATAGTGATAACCTGGGAGCATATAGTGATAACCTTCTTTGATGATTGTCATGATGGTGTGGTTTTATTAATGTTTACCAGAATATAATTTTTTGAATTGATGTCAATGTTAAAAGAGTGGATATGACCAACCTTGAGAAGGAATTCTAATAAGAATATATGAGCATATTTTGTTTATATATATATGAATTTATAATTAAAGTTGAAAAAGATAATTGTATTTTTAAAGATAATTGAGATCGGGTGTAAGGTAAAAGTAAGACATGATATGATTAGTTTTAAATTTCTAACGAATGTTTGATTGTTCTTTTTGTTGTGTATATTTGATAATATAAACATTAAAAAGGGCATTGGAATTAATGTTTACATTAATGTAATAAGGGCTACATAGTGGCTAGTATATGCTGCTTAGTTTAAATATAGTTTAATGAAACAAAAAAATAATGAAGGCAAAGATTTCATCACAAAAATAAAACAACTAATAAAATATTATATTGTTGAATGTCACTACCAAAAATTAAGAAATATGATTAACTAATATTGTTTATATTAGACTACATATATTTATATGTGTCTGTGTTTTATTTTTATTAAAATATATAATTGTCTATAATTAAATTTATTAAAATATGTTTTTAATCTAATAATAAGTCACCTTAAATTGAAATTATTGTGAAAAAATTACAATTCATGAAAATAGAAATAATTTTTTTCCTATGGAAAAAGTTGTAATTTTATTCATATGTAAATGGTCCATTCCTATTTTCACAGAAACCAAAAAATAAAAAAGTAAAAATGCTATTCTTTTCTCCCTTTCTTTTTCTCCACCTTCCGCCATCCTCCAGTGTTGGGGGTAGAAGTTACAATGGATAGCTGGTTTTCGGTTATAGTTATGGGAGAGTCCTTGTCCGACTCAGATCCTTCTGATCCATGAGTTCTCTAGTTGCCAGATATTTCCTTTCCTATTGGCTGCGAGATTTGTTGCTGCAAAGGATTACTGGGGGCTTCCTCTTTTGTTAGCATGTTGTTATGGACTTTTTGTTCATCCATTTCTTCTTTGAAATCTGCAGTCTCTGTTGTGTCTTCTTCTTCATTCAATGGATCTGTATGTTGCCATCCTTTGGGCTTCTTCTGTTGTTTCTTGTTCCATTTAGGGAAGTGGTTGGCCTGTGGACAAGCACTAAGGGGGTGGCCTATTTGTAGAAATCCACGGCATCAGAATGTTGTATTTTCATAATCCAAGGATTGTATCCATTGTGTACTATTGAAGTTCAGTGTCATACTTTCTGGTAGTCCTTGACTGAGGTCTACTTCAACACAAATTCTAGCAAATGTAAAAATTCCCCTTGTGAGCCTGTCTCCATCAATCTTTAGAAATTTTCCAAAAGTGTTCCCTATGGCAATTAAAACCTTGTGGTGCCAGAAGTGTAATGGAAGGTTGTGCAACTTGACCCAAATTGGCATCTTTGAAATCACCATTGTGTTGGCATCGAAATTTGGAAACCAAGGGGTCATGAAGAGCCCTCCGCTGCCCTAGAACCATGGTCCCTTGTTAAGGATGTGTTCCTTTTCCTGTTTTGTGTTGAATCTTACTATAAAAAATTCCCTTGGGGCATAAGTATATTTCGCAATTTGGTGTCCATGTAGTATGTATCCAATGGTGCAGAACATCATATTTGGGCCAAAATCCATTAAATATATAGATAACTGAATGGGCGTAAAGATCTGTATACAAAGAATTTACCTCAGGCATTGCAATGGTGAGAGCAGGGTTATTAGTTTTTTGTTCTACAATGTAGGGCCCAGGAAGCTCAGGCATTGTTACTGGTTTGGTCTGCACTTTACCTTTACCTTTGACTGCATCCTTGAAAGATCCAGTGTTTTTTGAGTTGGTTCTAGAACATCCACCACGCAGATGGAGATTGATGATGATGGTTGAGTATGTGGTTATGTTGTAATCCTAAAGGGTGTAGTTGTCCTGTAAACTACATCCCATATAGATCAGATATTGCCCATGTTCTGGTATACTAAGGAGGTTCTGTATTTTATACCTTAGATCCTGGATCTTGTTGTCCTTCCAAAACCTCAAGAAATAATGCCTGCCTTCCGGTGTTTTGATGAAGAACTGTGTGAGATCCGCCTCTCTAAGGTTTTAATCCAACTGAGAATGACCTCGATTTGATGCCCGGGTCGTCCTGCTCCAAACCCCTAGATCATTACCTTTCTATTTTCCTATTAGGCATTCTTCAGCGTTGATGGCCTGGGATTCAGGGCAGAGAGGTGTCTTGATGGTTGCATGCCCCCAGATCTGGATTTTGTTTGGGCTGTTCATTCTTCTAAGTGCCTAATCTATTGGATCATTAGTGTATTTGAGCATATTACTGCCTTTCGTGGCGGGAATGCTCAACCTAGCTCCATTCATTAGCCATATAAATGCAACTTTGATAAATTCGAGAGTATGGAAAAGATTTATGAAATGCAAGTTGTCCCTTACCTCAGAGTCTATGCTGGATAGGCTGCCAGATCTAGCCCTATAGGCGTCCAGATTTCCCTCTTGCATCACCGCCACAGCAAGAAACTGGAATCTCAGGTTAGTCTTGTAGTCCTGGGCAGTCTCCCTTACGATAGCCTTCCAGGGCTTGTTGATGAGTTCGCTGGAGGTGGAGACGATCTGTCGGATATCCATGGAGTACTCAGCACTGAGGATGGCCCTAATGTGACCAGCATCAAGACAGAGCTCACTGTTCCAGAAGCCAAAGTGGGCAGACTAGCTATCGGAGGAGAGGGCCACGCTCTAGAAGAAATGTGAGTGGCCAGTCAGGTGGTGCCGTGGGTTCCCATGTTTCTCGGGCTCCTTGGTTAGGTTCCTCAAGATGATCGCTTATCACGGGATGTAGAGACGATCATATCCAGGACGTCGATCAGGGTTGCGATGGCCGCCACTGCAATAGTGTAGCCTTTCTTTGTGCTGCAAAAAAATAGTGCTTTCACCATGGCTACTCAGACTCTGATCACGCTTCTAAGGTTTTCAGAGCTTCCCTAGAGATTAATCTCTATTAGATCCTCAAAAATAGAAATAATAGAAAATTAAAAATAAAAAATAAAAAAGTTAAATAAAAGGGAAATAAAACTAAAAAAATTTAGTAACTAATAGAAATGGAAGTTAATAAACAACCCATAATAAGACCTCAACCAATCACTTTACAAATAAATAAATTTCAATAATAATAAAAATTGAATTCATTGTGATTTTTTGGTCAAAGACAAACTAATACCCAATCAAAAGCAAAAGCCCTATACCATGCATTCGCCAAGCATCTTATGTGACATTTTATAAGAGAAAAATTAGTTTGTGAGTTGTTAGAGGTGGTTGACATTTTCCCCCAAATTAGGAATACGTTAGATTTGATATTAATCTAAACTTCATTAAATAGAGATATAGCAGAGTGTAATACTATTTTTTTGTATTTGTTTATGAAATATTAATTTTAAGTAAAGGTTCATAGGCAAATAATAAAAAATAATTAAATTATAAATGTATTTTAGTCTAGAGCATTGATATAAATTAAACATATATGGATTCAACACCCTCAAAAACCCTTGAGGCATTTCTATTGTGAAGAGTTCACCTATCAAACTTGTAATTTCAATGAATCCTTGCAGGATTCTAGACAAATTACATAGGAATGTAAATCGGAAAACTTTCCAAAAAGTTTCACTTAAAGGCTACTCATAAGTGCGACCTTTTTGGAGTTTCCAACGGATTTCTAGCCAGAATTAGGCGAAAAATTTTGTGTCAAAATCTTGAATTATGTTGTTTAATCTGGTTTTTTCATTGCATATATGGATTCAACACTCTCAAAAACCCCCGGACACTTTGACCCCGGGACACTTTGATTGTGAAGAGTTCACATATCAAAATTTTGAATTCAATATCAAACTTTTTATTTCAATGAATCTTGGTTGGATTATAGACAAATTAGATCATAAAATAAACCTTCCAAAAAGTCTATAATTTTATTTTAAGTTATTATTATATCAATTAGAAAAGGAATTAATATGTAATTTAAACATATATACATTTAAAAAAACATGGAATAAGAAATTTAAACTATGGATATTTTCCCTCACTTTATCACTGAGGTTGTTAATCTATAAAATGGCTTTGTTACAACACTATGGGCCAATTCCATGGCTTATCAATACCACATGCCCAAAAATTCATAAGAGCATAACTACTTTGGAGATAAATCTCAACCTTTGATTTATGTATAGTACTAAAAATATTCTAAAATACTCCATGTAAGTAAAATCCCTACCATTCACATAATAATTATCAATAATTAAATTAAAATTCGAGAAGGTCTCTTTCAAAAACACATGCTTATTGAAAATAATTATTATTAATTTAAAAAAAAATTAATATATGAGTTAAACATATATACATTAAAAAAAATATTTAACAAGATTCTTAACCATGAGATTCACCCACACTTTAACATGGAGATTCTTAACTTGTAAATATGTTTTCTTACAATACCATAGACCAATACTATGGCTTACTAATACCACATGCCCAAAAAACCACAACTCATATTCATATGACATTTTTTTTTAACAATCAACTTAATTAAAAAAGCAAGAATCACATAACTTCATTTAAGATAAATTTCAACCTTTGATTTGTAGTTTCTACTAAGAATATTCTAAAATATTTCATGGAGGTTAAATCTCCTACCATCCACATAATAGAGTCATAATTAAACTAGCACAATCATAGAAACAGTTACTTCACACCTAATAGAGTTGATAATTAAACTAGCACAATCATAGAAACACTTACTTCACAATACATCCCCCATTTCCAAAATTAGCTAAATTATAACTTTATTTTACATTATTACCATATTGGATCCATCTTAAGTTCAAATATACCAATCTCCGAGAGGGACCAAATCTCTTAAGGTGAAAACCTCTTTCAGACTGAAAAGATGATCTCTCTCAGTGCTTGATAGATCCAGAGTTAAGATGGATCAAGACTACTTTAATTATTGATTATTAATTATGATGATTAATGTCCACAAAGACCAATATGGTCTATAGAACTTAAGAAAGTAAGTGATTAATTTATAAGTTTATTTCTATGATCAAAAGGAAGGGAGAGAAACATTCCAAGATCACTCTCAGTGCTTGGTAGATCTAGAGTTAAGATGGATCAAGACTGCTTTAATTATTGATTATTAATTATGATGATTAATGTCCACAAAGACCAATATGGTCTATAGAAATTAAGAGAGTAAGTGATTAATTTAAAATTTTATTTATGTGATCAAAAGGAAGGGAGAGAAGTATTCCAAGATCACTCTCAGTGTTTGGTAGATCCAGAGTTAAGATGGATCAAGACTGTTTTAGTTATTGATCATTAATTATGATGATTAATGTCCACAAAGACCAATATGGTCTATAGAACTTAGGAAAGTAAGTGATTTTTAAAAGTTTGTTTCTATGATCAAAATAAAGGGAGAGAAGTATTCCAAGATCACTGTAGTTTTATTGACTTAACAAGTCAAGAATGTTGGTAGTGTGACAATCCAAGAGAAAGTGATCTTCATGTTCAACTCCCTTATAATTAATTACAATTATAATTATCGATTATTTTATTTTATTGATAATTTAGCTTAATTCAATTTTATTTCTATGTAATTTGATTGAGTAAAAATACTTTAGTAATAATTACAATTATTAATTTTATTTTTTTTTTTTTTTTAATTATTATTATTATTACTATTTTTAATTTTGTAATTTGACCAAGCTAAAATGTTTATAATACATGACAATACATTACAACATCTCTTCTATACTAGCTGGAGTGGTGCAATTATTGATTATAACAAGAATATATATATGACAAGATTTTTAACCATGTAGATTTACCCCACTTTATTATAGAGATTCTTGATCTTTAAATAGACTTTGCTACAATACTATGGCCTATTAATATCACAAGTCCAAAATCCATAACTTATTTCGTACAAGACTTTTTAATATAAAAAATCGTCCCTTTTCATATCAAACATGTTCATATGAGGTTTTTTTTGTTTAGTTAATCAATTTAATTAAAAAATAAGAAATAATATTTGAAATAAATCACATTTTTATTAGTGCTACTATTAATAATATTCTTAGATATTTTATGAAGGTTAAATCTTTACTATAATAGCATTGGTGAAAATTCCAAGTAATAAAAGTTAGTAAAGACAAAATAACAATCACGGTTATGCTTATTCTAAGATGAATGTTGGGAAAAACATCCTAGTGTGGGTGTTCATTTCGGTTATTATGGCTAAGGAAATTGGCAAAGGCTTTGGAAAGATAAAATGAGAATTTTGGCAATTTATTTATGAAAATAATGGAAATTAGGAGAAAATGAAAGTTAAAAGTCACGTGTTGCATGTGAGGAAGAAAATGAAGAAAATATAGGCCACATTAATAAAAAGCTTATGAGGATTAGTTCATGGTTTTTGGTCAGTCCCGTTTTGGAGTTCTCCCTCTATTCTCTCTCTCTCACACTCTTGGACACTTAGAGTTTTCTTTGAGCACTTCAGCATTAGATCAAGAAAAGAAAATAAGGAAAAGATGAAGCAAAATATCAAGCAAGATAGAGAAGGATCAAGCAACTACAATGAGTTTAGTTGCAGGTTTCGATTTGCATGTGTAATTTTCTTGCTAGATTTGGCATGCATGGTTATGCATTTGTGTTCTTGTTTCTCTTGTTGTGATGGGCATGGGTTTTTCCAGGTGTGATAGTGTTCTTTAGCCTTGCCTTTCCATTTCCAGATAACCATGGTGTGATGGGGTTCTCATGTGTTGCTTGAGCTAGATTTATAAATGGATTCAAAGCTGAGTGAGGTGGATCTCTGAATGAAAGAACACATGGCCTTGTGACCCTTGAACTGGAATGGGGAGTGCGGTAAAGCCACTAGCCTAGTGACCCTTGAACTAGACTATGTATTGTAGTAAATCTAGGTGTTGTGTGCCTCACTGGGCCTAGGAATTCTCGATTGGTGAATGGCAGGATATACAGTAAATCATAGAGGTGGTTTCCCTTGATTAGGCCTAGGAATCGTTGCTAGTGAATGGCGGGATGTATGGTAAAGCCTGGAGGGTGGTGTCTTGATTATGGCCTAGTGATCCCTGGATCAGACTGTGGATTGTGATAAATCCTATAGGCTAGGAGACAAGAAAATTCCTCGTGGTGTAGGTGGAGAAATATGGTGGCATCCATGCTTGTTTATGGCCTAGTGATTTGCCGAGGATTGTAGTAAATCCTGATTCTATTGATGAGGGTGAGGTGGCTTAGCCTCAGGAAGCCTTGGTTGGTTCTTTTGGTTTGAGTCTTGTTTCCTTGCTGCCTACACCTACCTACTAGTTAGCGAGAAAAGACTTTAACCCCACAAGGTGTGGTTGGTGGCACGAAACTAAGAGAAAGGGTTGTCACTGTTAAGCCCTAAAACTACCTCTCTTCTACGTACTTTCCTAGACCTTTTTCCTGCACCAGTGTCTCATAAGCTATCAAAGATCATTACATATTGATTCTAAGAGTGCATTTAAGTGGTTTTATAACTATATTTTTGTGTTTTCTATTTGACTTAGATTTTTCTCATCAGCTGTGGAATGCAGCTACTTTCCGCAGCTAACTCGTGATTCCGCAGTTGTTTTTATTGATCTATAGGTTACAGGTGTCAGCAAGTAAAACGAGGCACATCGACGGTCAAACAAGGAGTCCTACAACAAGCAGGTCTCTGTTTTCAGCACGTGAAAGGTCCGAGACCATTCCTAGATCCATGGATCCCTTTTGATAGTTGTAGACCGTCTCCACGATGCAAATCAAACATCCACCTTTTATAGATTAAATGATCATGGCAACCAAGACGCTAAGCTCATGGGTTTTGTCTTTTTACGTGCCCTCTGCTGAAGGTTTCTCATAGAAAAACAGTTATGTAATTTTCTCTATAAATAACACGTTTGCAAGCGCATGTATCTAGTATGGATATAGTCTTACTGTTAGTTTTATGATGTTGTTGTAGCATTAGTCCTGTTATTGTAATGAGAAGACATTTCCCCTATTTTGAAATATAAAGACTCTGTTTCTTATGACTGTTTGAGCGTAATTTTGGATTGACAGCGTATTAACCAAGGCCGTGCAGAGGGGCCCTGCTGGCTGAGGTTTTGTTTCTTTATTTTTGTAAAGTTTTCATGTATCATTTTCTTATTTCCATTATAAATATTTCATAGCTTGTTCACCTGTATATATTTCATAATTCATTTATGGTGTTAATGTTCCATTCTTGTACATGGTTTTCCAGCATTGTATATTTTTGCTAACACTGATCAGTGTGTTTCAGGATAGGTTATTGTCGAGCGTTTTCATATATTTTTTGCATCAAATAGTGACATGAGATTGGCCTCTCTGTTGAATTTGTTTTTTTTTAGCTTTTCAATTTCAGTTATGCTTTGATTTCAATCTTATTTATTTGCCGTTGTTAGCTAGTTTAGATATCAAATTCCTCATGTCATTTGACGTTATCTCCAGAGCCATGGCTTAATCCCAAAAAGCTACTTGGAGAGCTATCGGATTATGAGTGAAGTGATCTGATTTTACTTTTGTTTCTGCAATTAGATATCAGGTTCTTCATGTCATTTGACGTTATCTCCATAGCCATGGCTTAACCCCGAAAAGCTACTTGGCGAGCTATCGGATTATGAGTGAAGTGATTTGATTTTACTTTCGTTTCTGCAATTAGATATCAGGTTCTTCATGTTATCTGTCGTTATCTCTAGAGCCATGGCTTAACCCCGAAAAGCTACTTAGCGAGCTATCGGATTATAAGTGAAGTGACTTGATTTTACTTTCATTTGCAAGTAGGTAATTTAGAAATCAATTCTTCATGTCATTTGACGTTATCTCCAGAGCCATGGCTTAACCCCAAATTGCTACTTGGCGAGCTATCGGATTATAAGTGAAGTGAATTGATCTTACTTTCATTAGTCTGCAATTTTTGGTTTGTTTGAGTGCAATAGTTTAAATTTTATTTCTTTATTTAGATGAGCAGCAGAGACAGTGATTTCATGATCAATATTTCATCATTTGTTTGATTTGAATAGCTGCACATTTACATTCCTGTTCAAGTACTAATTTTATCACTAGCATGTTTTGAGATCCTTTGAAGTGCTAAGTTCTAGAAGTTATCATAAGGGACATAAAAACTTGTCTCAAATCTATATCTATACTTTCCTTCTAAAGTATTCTTAAAACTTAGTTATAGGATTTCCATTTTGCTTTAGGAGACAAACAAAGACGAAACCCCAAAACAAAATAAAATTGAAAACAATAAAAAGTAAGAAAGAGGTTGTCTTGCACATATAGTGCGCCACACTTCATCAGTTTACGATTCCCGGATTGATAATTAATGTAGCAATTTAGGACATACTAAATTGACTAAATAGTCACATATTCTCAACTCTCTCCATTTAAGCTATCCCCTAAGTTAGCTAAGGGGGGTGGTCCTTAAAGGAAAACTAAGTTAAAGATGTGAGTTTCTAGGAGAGCGTTATAGTGTTATGGATTAATCTTCGAGATTTATAAGAAAATGTGATATGAACAATATGGCATCAAATAATTATGACAACCATCAATACATAATATGAAAATTCAACCACTGCCTTCAAATAATATTGCTCTAAAATTAAACTATATTTGCTTAAAGTAAATGAAATGCTTCCAACATAGAAATAAAGAATAACTTTATGATCTATTTTTGATTGTTAGTTTATGTTGTGCTAATATCAATTACAAATATCTAAACATGTTCTTACTTATTGCTTCATGTGTCGAGGTTTCATTAACTGTTTGTGTATGCAATCAGGTAAACTTCCTTAAGTTTAAAATGACATTCATGAGCAAAATAGCTTCAAAAACAAATATTGAACAACAGAAATTCAAAGTACAACAAACCATCAAATGGACACTTTAACACAGTGTTTTGATGAAGGACTTCACCCCTCCTCGGCTACATCTTATTCCTCCAGCTTCCATGGCTTGGGCCTCTGTATTAGCTCAATATGGAAAAATGATATTTTACAAAGCTCTATGGCTACTGATACTTGTGCCAATGTGTTCATAATGTCCAAATTAGCTAAGAACACCTCTTTCTAAGCTCAATTTGGTCGAAAATTTCCTTCTCTATGACTCAAACAATGTTTTCCTACAATTTCTCCTCTAATTTTGGAATGACTCTAGTTAGCACGGTAAATGTTGAGTTAGGCCCAAAATTGGGGGCTCCACCAAAACCTCGGTCATTTTAAACTTGGGCTTAACTATCATTAAACTGCGCTTAATTAAATATAAGCCTAGATTAGTGGCCCACTAATCTACAATTATTGATAACTGCGGAGTTAGCGTTGACCACAACTGCTAGAGTTTTATGCGGGTCACATGTCGTGGTTAATTAACCCGCGTAGTTTTGGAGCCTGCTACCTAACCATTTGGTGTTACATCCTTTTGCGTTCACATGTGTAGACTAATCATCACAGTGTTGGTGAACTATCCATCGGATAAACTGCAACCTTAACTGTGTTGTGGTGTTCACATGCAGAACCATTGCGGTGTGGTGAACTCTCCACTGAGTTAACACTTAACTGTGACCGCCAGCATTTTGGTTGTGTTCACATGCGGAGGGCTAGCCTACGGGTCGAACCTCCTAACCGCCCATTCCCATAACGCTTAACTTTAAATACAAACATAAAACATATGGTGTAAGGATCACTCGGTAGCGGAGGCAGTTAAGGTATGTGGACGATATGCCGGAGGTCACAGGTTCAACCTTGACTTTCACCATAAAAATTTTCTCCACTGCTGAGACTGTTAAGGCATTTGGGAGGTGCCACGTGGCAGCCTCTGGGCTTTCCACGTGGCATTCTTCCATTGGTCCAAAAATAAACCAATCAAATTGTGCCAACACACCATTTGTATAACCTAATCAAATGATGCCACTTGTCCATCTGTGATTCTTCATTGACCATCTTTGACCATGCCTAGTCACTTGCCATGTTAGTAGTACAGACTATTGACTGTGCAGTGACTGGGCGTTTTTTTTAATAAATTTTGCCTGTTTAGCAAAGCGATCAGAACACAATAAATTTCTCATACAAAATCGGTTTTCGATGAAACAAGTTGCATTAGGATATTTTTTCCGAGACAGGCACGATCATTTAGGTTTTGAGCCATTTTGAGAACTTTGATTTTTTGAGCTAAATACTGAGCACCTAATCATTCCCCCCCCACTAGAAGCCTTTTGGACTCCAAAAGATATTATCAATTGTTCAGAAGGTGAGGGTACAAATCCCTCACCTTCTCGATCTACAACCATTTGGCTTGAGAAGGCTTTTGTCCCTTGAGTCCCACTCTAAGGTATTCAACAGCCCCTCTCTTCGAAGTTCTGGTTCTTCTATCAAGTATGAGATCTTGCTGAAGCTCATCTAGATATTTTGGTGAGAAATCATCTATTGATGGCAGCTGAACATGCTCTCCTTGATCATCAATCAAAGGAGGCTCAAACAATCTCAAATTCTCAACATTAACAACAAAGTATATTTGTATATAAGGAGGCAAATCAAGCTTAAAAGCATTGTTACCAATCTTTTCCAGAATTTTGAAAGGACCATAATGGATTGGCTTAAGTTTTTTACCTTCCCCTTGAAGTCTCTCTTTGCTAATATATAACCAAACTTCATCACCAACTTGAAATTTGTGATCAGCCTGGTTTTTTTCATGCCTTGTTTATAGCTACTTTGACTTTTCTCAAGCTGTTCCTGCACTGTATGATGTATCAATTGAATTTTCTCTATGAACTTCCTTGCCTTATTGATGTCATTGTGACCATTGATGGCAACATCTTTCTGAAATATGGAGTCTAATGGCGATCTTGGCAAGTACCCATAACATGCCTCAAATGGTGATGTGTTTGTGGAAGAATGCTTTGCCCTGTTGTATGCATGATGTATGCACTGTAACTGTTCATCCCACAACTTGGGATGTTTGCTGCAATATCCTCTAAGAAGATTTATGACTGTTTGATTGACCACCTTAGTTTGTCCATCTGTTTGTGGTTGAAAGGTTGTACTCTTCTTCAACTTTGTGTCCATCATGTCCCACAAATTCGACCAAAAATTCCCAACAAACCGATAATCTTGATCACTTACAATAGAAGTAGGAAGACCAAAATGAACCCAAATGTTTTGGAAGAAAATATGAGTTGTTTGTTCAGCTGGAATTTGCTTTTTACATCGTGTTAGTATGCACATCTTTTTGAACCTATCTATAATACATACAAGTAATCATGACCTTTCCTTGACAATGGAAGACCTCCTACAAAATCCATTGAGATAATCTCCCATGGACATGAAGGTATCAAAAGTGGAGTTTATAAACCAAGTTTCCTATTGCTAGGCTTACTTGTAGCACATAAACAACATCCTCTTATGAAACAAGAAACATTATCCAACTTGCGTGGCCAATAACAATACCTTTGAAGATTCATTATTGTCTTTCCTACACCAAAGTGTCTAGCAATCAATGAAGTGTGTGCCTCCCTTATGATATTGTTTCTTTCTCCCTGTGGAATACACAACTTTCCCAAGTGATACAACAAACTGTTATGTACATGATAATCCAAATCTTCAATTTTATTTCCTTGATTGAAGCATCCATATACTTCTTGAAAGTCACTATCATTTGCACATTGTTCTATGTAACTTTCATGCAAAACAGAGTTATGCTTGAGTATAACAGATGACTTTACAATATGCCTTGAAAGCATATCAGCTACCTTATTGTAGATTCCCTTTTTATACCTGATAATCAAATGAAATTATTGTATAAAACCCATCTGTCTAAAATGTCATGACTACTGCAACTTTGACTGTGACTGTAAATACTGCAATGGTTGATGGTTGATATGGATAATGGTCTCCTTCCCCATCAATTAGTGTTTCCATTTCTTAACTCTTTGTACCAATGCATAAAGTTCTTTGTCGTAGGTGGGATAGTTAGTTACAACTCCATTAAAGATTTTAGAATGAAATGAAATGGGCTTACCATGCTACAATAGCACTACTCCCATGGCATAATCGCTTACATCCATTTGAATCTCGAATTACTGTCTAAGATTCAGAAGAGCCAATACCAGTGTTGAACTTATCTTTTTCTTCAAAGTATCAAATGCTTTCTACTGTACATCTCCCCAATGGAAGACTTTCTTGACACTTGTCAATGCATGTAATGGAGCTGCAATGGAAGAAAAATTAGCAATAAACTTTCTCCAATATTGTGTTGCCCCTAAAAACCTTCTTACCTCTGTAACTGTATTGGGCTTCGACCAATCCAGAATGACCTCAATCTTAGAGTGGTCAATCTTCCGCTCACCTCCTCCAACAATGTGTCCCAAGTACACTAAAGAAGTATTTCCAAATTTAGACTTCGACATCTTTAAAAACAATTGTTCTTTTCTCAAGATATCAAGTGCTTTGTTTACATGCATGACATGTTCATCTCTTGATTTGTTGAATATGAGAGTATCATCTAAGTAGACAATGACAAATTTGACTAGAAATGGTCTCAATGCATCATTCATTACCCTCATGAAAGTAGCTAGAGCATTTGTAAGACCGAAAGTCATAACAAGGCACTCAAACAAACCTTGTTTAGTTTTAAATGGTTTTCCAAATGTCTTCTTCAGCTATCCTAACTTGATGATAACCACTTCGTAAGTCTAACTTATTGAAATACTTTTCATAACTCAATTGATCAAGAAAATCATGAATTATTGGGAGTAGATAACAATTATTTATCGTGATTTTGTTCAATGCACGGAAATCCACACACAATTTCCAAGTTCCATCCTTCTTTGGCACCAAGAAAATGGGCGAACCACATGGCGAAGTAGATGGGCTTATGATAAATTCGTTTAGAAATTCTTGAATTTCCTTTTTGATTTCCATGCTCTCCATAATCGACATGCGATACATGCCTATGTTTCGAAGTGGAACATCTTGTTGCAACTGAATCTCATGCTCAATTCCACTCCTGGGAGGTAACCCTTTTGGTTCCTAAAACATCTCGCCATGCTTGCTTAGCACATCAAACAAATCATATATCAATTTATCATCACAACCTTCAAAAGCTTCATAATCAATATCATTATTTTTCTTGATCATAAGAAGCACAAAATTTTGACTTGCCTTTACTAGTCTCTTCATCTGCCTTGCATTAACCAAAGAAATGTTCAACTTTTTGCAATGGGCTCTCACAATGTACTCCACCCCATTCTTGAGAAATATGTATTTGTTTTCATGGCAATAAAATACTGCTTTCCTATCAAACAAATAAGGACTACCTAAAATGATTCTTGAGATGTCAAGTGGAACTACATCTAACTCAACTTCATCAATGAACTTTTCAATAATGGAAAACTTTAATAAACACTTCCTTGTAACCTGTAAGTTTGCATTGTTAACTATCCAACCCAATGGATATGGCTTATGATGAGGTACAATTTCAAGGTTTATTTTTTAACCAAGTCTTCTGAAATCAAGTTTGATTGTGACCCACTATCAAATAATGCATCAATCTTTATATGATTTGAAATCACTCTTACATGAAACAACTCTATTCTTGACTCTTCATTTGGAGTGTTGGTTTGACTATGTGATGAACTAGTGCTTGCAACAATTTCTTTTCCTTTTGTAACCATGGTTGAAATCTTGGTCTCATCCCCAGAATTTGAACCAAGGTCATGTTGTGTGGTAGCGATCATCTTTTGTTTTCCCTTATTGTTTTGTTTCTTAGGCCTTAATTCGGGGTGCAATTTCCAGTAGTGGGCTTCATCATGCCCCTCTTTGGAACAATGTTTGCATGTGATTTTCTCCCCTTCTTTCTTCACACTTTCATTCTTCTTTCCCTTGCATTTTCCACCTTATCTTTCTCCTTGCCCTTGAATGGCTTCCTCTTACTACCCTCTTCCTGAATGTTCTTTCCTCTAGATTCAAGGTGTGTGGCTTGCACACATACCTCATCCAAATTATTTGCATTGAACATAAGGACAATATGTTTCAAATAGGAATGTAAACCCCGAATATATTTTAGCAGTGTATCTTGGGAATTCAAATTCAGTCCTAACAACAAAGCCCTTTTCCTAAACTCCTTTGTATAATCTTGGATTGTTTGGCCTTTGAGATGCCTAAAATTGTGCCAACTCATAATGGCTTTTTGCATATAGGCTAAAGGATAAAACTATCTTTTAATTGTAGAAACAAATTCAACCCAATTAATGGATATCTTACCATGGATTCTCATTTCCTCTTGAGTCTTTGCTTCCCACCAAAATAGTGCAGCTCCTTCTAGCCTCAATAAAGTCAACTGGATCTTTGTTATGCTTCTTAACCTGCAAAGTAATACCGAACAGAGAATATGCGAAGAAAAGATACCCAGAACACAGAATATGCGAAGAAAATATACCCAGAACACAGAATAGCAATGATTTTATTACTCAGAGAGAAACATTCACAGGCCTCTTCGAGGGGGCAACCTCCAATAGAGCAGAGCTCGATTACAAAACAAGACACGATACTCCTCGCAGGGAGTCTCTATCCTTTACATATGACTCATACATGCAATACCACAGGCCAATACCGTGGGTTTTATTAATACCGTCTATCTAATGCTACCGCCCATTTACCCTTTATCTAATACTACTGCCCATTTGCAACTAACTGTGGTCCCGTCCTTAATTGCGGGTTAACCACTTACAAATATTAATATGGGCTTTATTAACTCTTGACTATGACGTGATCCCATGACATAAATAAGGGGGTTAGGGTGGGACCCTAACATGCCCTCCCCCTTAAGACTAGCCTTGTCCTCAAGGCTGAAGCTGCGGAAACTGCTGAAGAGTAGTGGCTGGTTCCCAAGTTGCATCTTCCAGAGAGGTGTCTTTCCATTTGACGAGGACTTCCTTAATCATGCGACCGCGCAGTTGCTTGACTCGTGTGTCTAGGACCTATTCTGGTTGAAGCCAGATGGACCCTTCTTCGTCCAATTCAGGTAGACTGGTCTGAATTCTGCAATTATTCCTAATCACTTTCTTGAGGCATGAGACATGGAAAACTGGATGGATTTTTGCAGTAGGTGGCAAGGCCAACTTGTAGGCCACTTCTCCAATGCGCTGAAGTGCCTGATATGGTCCGTAGAATTTGGGAGAGAGTTTTTGACAGCCCTTGTCTTTGAGTGATGTTTGCTTATATGGTTGGAGCCGTAAAAACACCTGATCCCCTTCTTGAAATTGGCGCTCTGAGCGATGCTGGTCTACCTGTTGCTTCATGCGGTTCTGAGCTTGATGAAGATTCTCTCGAAGATGGG
>APFE031610579.1:10749-26947 GCA_000404065.3 Pinus taeda | reverse complement strand
CTCTAGGTGCAAGAAGAGAGCATACTCAAGAAACTACTAAATCAATAACTTTCTCTTTTCTGATCCTCCAGATGACTTTGCAGTGCAAGAGGAGAGCATACTTTGATAGGTTATCAACTCCTTTCCTTGAAATCTTATGTTGTTTTTTTTTTTTTTTAAGAATATGGCTACTTAATTTCGCTTCCCCAGCAACGGCGCAAAAATGTTTGGTCAATTTAGTATTCCTAAATTGATATCATTAATTGTCAACCCGGGGCTCGTAAGCTGATGAAGTGAAGGTGTACTATATGTACTTAAGCAACCTCTTAGAGCTTTTTGTCGTTTGGGGGGTGTTGTTTGTGATTAATTTTATCTTCCTAAGATGGAGTGATGTATTTATAAACAAATGAGTGATGGTGTGTGTAGAGTGAATTCTAGATGAGTGAGGGTGTGTGATTAGTGGTTTCTAACTACTAACTGAAAAGGAAAACTTCGAAGGAAATAAATGAATTAAAAGGAACTGAAAGCAAAGAACCACTTTCTAATGGTATTAGACACCATTCATGCTGCTGCAAATAAAAAGTAAGAAAATCACTTAAGAGACCAATGATAATGTTTATCTCTTCCTAACTCTCTGCCTCTAACACATAGTACTGTGTAAGACACGATTAAGAAGTAGCTAAAGGTAAGTCTAAGAAATGATAAAAATGAGAAAAATCTACTTTAAAGACTAGTGATAATATTTTACTCTTTCTAACTCTCTGCCTCTATCACATGGTCCTGTGTAAAGCACGATTAGAAAGTAGCTAAGGATTAGTCTAGAAAGCACCCAAAGCCAGCTGCAAGTGATTAGTATTCTGATCTCTAAAAGATAAGCAATTTATAGTAAGAGACCATTCATATGTTAGCAGACAGTTTTGAGAAATAAAACTAAAAACTAGTTATGGAAATAAAGTAAAAGACAGCAACTTTGAATCTGTCAACTGAAACTACCACTAGATACAAAGCAAACACATAAACACACAAATAATCCCGGGTCAAAAACCTGCAAAAGAGCAATGCTGATCAGCTTAAAAGAAAGGATTCAAAATGAATTAAAATGAAGTGAATTATGCTGTACATAGATCAAGAAAAGAAAATGCTAAACATGAAAATACTATACAAGGCTAATATGAACAGGGGCCCTCCATTCACATAACCCAAAGAAGACTCAAAGTGTTGAAAGCTTCAAAACAGCACTGCTTCTATTACTCCATGTGCATAAATTCACAGTCAAGAGTGCTAGAACAGCACTATTAAAACAGAGTCTTGGGAATGCACGAAAATTATAATAAGTTCATAAAAATACAGCAAGTAAAAGTTAACATAAGCGTACGCAGACGCAAGTATTTATAGGCATCTGAAGGATAGCCTATGCATGCTGCTAAAACTGAAAATAAACAAACTGTCATGCATAATTAAAACTGCAATAACACGTCATGAGCCTGCGTGGGTGAGCTGGAGGTCCTGGTCGTCATGGGCATTGAATCCAGAGTTGGATTATGTCCCCCAGATCCTGCGTAACACGGGCAAGTCACCGTTTGAGCTGACGTGACCCAACAGCTTACGCATCACCGTTAAGCTGCCTTCGTTGACCGGATCTTGCCCCTATTTGACCGGAGGTACAAATGACGTGGATGATTGAACAAATGGCACAGGAACCTCGAGCACCTTGATACCTAAGTACCCATGTGGCTCATTTGGTAAAATGGCACGTGGAACCTTGAGAACAACAAAAAGGCTGCGGAATCTCTAGATGGCTGCAGAATCATCAGATGGCTGCGGAATCGGCAGAGAGCTGCGGAATGCCTGTAAGTATGTCAAAATCTAAACAAAACAGTCACACATTAGCAAAGCTCACTTGATCATGCTTAATGACATCTAATGTAATGATCTGGGTTGTTTTACATGGAGAATGAGGTGAAAGAGAGAGATAAGTGATGAAAAACAGTAGGTAATAGTGGATGATGAGGTGTAGGTTAGAGGCTCTACAACTGTATTGGGCTGTTATGGCACGTTCCACCTTACGGGCTACCTAGCAAGCCTCTGTCCATGTGGGAGGGTGGTGGAGTAGAACTTGAGCTTTGATGGCTTCTTTAAGACCACTGATAAAACATTCCATGTAGAACTCATCGGAGAGATGCTGAGTGCAGAAGGCTAAGGCTTCAAAAGCGGTGATATATTCATCCACTGTACCCGTCTGTCGGAGCTTAGTGAGACTGCCCAAAAAGGAGTCTCCCTGTTCAAAGCGATCCCGAAGAGCTTTGGCAAATTGGACCCAACTCGAAAAAGGTGCATTGCGACGTTGATGCCATTCCGCCCATTGCCATCGTTGACTGTCCAAGTACATGGTCGCCACTCCAATCTTAGTCCAATCATCTTGGAGCCGTTTTAATTTGAAATACTGTTCCATTGTGCTAGCCATGCGGATGGGTTAGAACCGTCAAATTTCTGCATATCCAACTTGGGAGGTCGCTGACTGAGTGGGAGATCTCTGTTGGGTGGTGGATGGGTGTGCCAGGCGTGAGGAGAGTGGCTAGACTCACCCTCATGGTCATTATAGTGGTCCTCGAGAGCTGGCTCCTTGCTCTTATCGAGTGCTTGCCGTACCATGCTAGATAGTTCGTCAAGCGTATTTTTGAGCTTGTTCATATCTGTTTCAAGTTTGTCTAGTCTTTCATTGGCCATTGCTTGAGCTCTAGTTGCTACCATACACCAACTTGCTGAAAAATTGGGACCGCAAAATTTTTTTTGTGTGCAGAAATTGAATGGTACCACCGTGCTCAGCTCGTTGTCCTGATGCTGATGGGCTATATCACAAATAAGTGCTTCGGAAGATCTCAGACTCGTTTTCTTTTTTTCTTTTTTTTGGAAAACTCCTAACGGAGTTTTACTCCTTCTTGATCAATACTGCAGTCGCCAAATCCTCAAAATATCAATGCTGCCAAAAGTCCTACGAAAATTATAGCCAAGCACAGGAACCCTTCACAACTACTCCGATCTGGTGGATCTGAGAGATCTGGATCGTGGATCACTGTTGCTTCTGATCTGATAGAGCTACGGGACTGATGTCTGCTGCTGCTGCACTCGCTGATCTGGAATAGATGATGTGTGATCCCCTGATAGAAAGGGAACTATGGTCTTGAGGAGTGTCAGGTGCTACAGATTGCAATATACATAAGGGTCTGACAGTAGTACTCGGCCCAATGTTTCAGGGCTCTAACTAAGGAGGATCGACCGTACCCTTAGCCGTACAACCCGACTACCCTATCGTACGTGCGAGTAATCTCTCCGAGTGCTGTTCTCGGTGTACTGTAGCGACAAGACGGCCGAAGGTTTATCTATGGGCGAGGCTTCAAAGGTAGCTATGGGGCTTGCCTATATACACCAGAGGTAACGTGGAAGACAGTCCGTGCAGGGTTTCTGTCTATGTGCTACTACTCGAAGGGGTACCCACAGGGGTTACAAGGGAGTCCAACAGACGTGACCACCTCTTGTATTTCCTGTGTGCATGCCTCCCCAAATCCGCAGGTTTATGCGCTTAACGACATATCCTGTGGTTTAAAGACGTCGGAACACGTCTCTAGCCAAAATTTTTTTTGCTAAAATTTGGAGATCCCACGAAGCCCTGGAAAGTGCTCTGATACCACTTGTTATGCTTCTTAACCTGCAAAGTAATACCGAACAGAGAATATGCGCGGAAAAATACCGAGAACACAGAATATGTTAAGAAAATATACCCAGAACACAAAATAGCAATGATTTTATTACTCAGAGAGAAATGTTCACAGGCCTCTTTGAGGGGGAAACCTCCAATAGAGCAGAGCTCGATTACAAAACAAGACACGATACTCCTCGCAGGGAGTCTCTATCCTTTATATATGACTCCTACATGCAATACCACGGGCCAATACCATGGGTTTTATTAATACCGTCTATCTAATACTACCGCCCATTTACCCTTTATCTAATACTACCGCCCATTTGCAACTAACTATGGTCCCGTCCTTAATTGCGGGTTAACCACTTACAAATATTAATATGGGCTTTATTGACTCTTGACTATGACGTGATCCCATGACATAAATAAGGGGGTTAGGGTGGGACCCTAACAATATTTATGTCATCTTCTTGAAGGTTCTAAATTCTGTAGTATACATCCAGTTGTCAAATCCAATTGTCCAACTTTTTTGCATTCACCTCTCCATTGTACATGGGAAGTTTGAATTTTATGTCCAATTAAAGTAAGGGAGTCTTTTCTTTTGGGGTTTTTGAATGAGTATGGGAAGTTTCAATGGTGGTAGTGGAAGATGGTGTTGTGTGAGATGATGAAGATGATGAGGATGGTGGAGATGGAGGTGTCTTTCCACCATTCCATTTTGAGTCCTTCTTCTCATCTTTTTTATCCTCTAAGCTTCCTTCTCCATGTGGAGGTTTAGAACTCTCTCCAACCACTCTAGTGTTACTCTCTTCAGAGAGGACTTTGACCATCTTAGTTAAATTGAAGAAAGATTTCTTGAATTCTTCCTCTTCTGAAGAAGGACCTTCAGGCTCAATTTCTCCAGACATAATCATTGTGGATTCAGGCTCATAAACTGGTACTGCTTGTGCCTCTTCAATCTTAGTTGAAGGAAAAACTTGAGGAGTTTCAAGTGGAGCTGGAATTGGAACTTTGGGTGGTGGAGATTGTGGCCTTGTGTCTCTCCTTCTTCTGGGCCTTACCTCAGGAGTTGCAACCAATAACTTTCCTTCTCCTTTCTGCAACTTTAACCTTGTAAACATCACAATTTTGCAGCCATCAAAACCCTAATTGCACAAACTCAATAAATCAAGCAATTCAACCTTGCTTTGATATCAACTTGATCTATTTTTTATTATTATTTTATGCTGTGCTAATATCAATTACAAATTTCTAAACATGTGCTTGCTTATTGCTTCTTGTGCTGAGGTTTCATTAGTTGTTTGTGTATGCAATTAGGTAAACTTCCTTAATTTTAAAATGACATTCATGAGAAAAATAGCTTAAAAAAATAGTGAACAAAATACATTCAAAGTACAAAAAACCATCAAATGGACACTTTAACAAAGTGTTTTGATGGAGTTTACCCCTCCTGGGCTATATCTCCTTGGTCCAACTTCCATGGTTCAGGCCTCTATATTAGCTCAATATGGAAAAATGTTGTTTTACAAAGCTCTATGGCTCTTGATACCTACACCAATGTGTTCCTAATGTCCAAATTAGCTAAGAACACCTCTTTTTGAGCTTAATTTGGTCGAAAATTTCCTTCTCTATGACTCAGACAATTTTTCCTTAAAATTTTTCCTCTAATTCTAGAATGACTCCAGTTAGCGCGCTAAATGTGGAGCTAGGCCCAAAATTGGGGGCTCTACCAAAACCTCCACCATTTTAAAATCGAGCTTAACCATCATTAAACTTCACTCAATTAAATATAAGCCTAGATTTGTGGCCCACTAATTTGCAATTAGCGATAACCGTAGAGTTAGTGCTGACCACAACTGCTGAAGTTTAATGTAGGTCACATGTCGTGGTTAATTAAACCACACAGTTTTGGAGCCCACCACCTAACCATTTGGTGTTACATCATTTGCATTCACATGCAGAGACTGACTATCCGGTGTTGGTGAATTGTCCGCCGGATAAACCCCAACCTTAACTGCGTTGTGGTGTTCACATGTAGGAACCATTGCAATGTGGTGAACTATCCGTCGGGTTAACACGTAACTGTGACCGCCAATATTTGGGTTGTGTTCACATGCATAGTGTTGGCCTGCAGTCTAGCCCTCATAACTGCCCATTCCCATAAAGCTTAACTTTAAATACAAACGGCAAACATATGGTGTAAGGATCACCCAGTAGTGGGGGCAGTTAAGGTATGTGGACGGTATGCTGGCGGTCGCAAGTTTGACCTTGACCTCCACTAAAAAAAATTTCTCCACTGTCGAGATTGTTAAGGCCTTTGGGAGATGCCATGTGGCAGCCTCTGGGCTTGCCACGTGGCATTATTCCATTGGTCCAAAAATAAACCAATCAAATTGCGCCAACACACCACCTGTATAACCCAATCAAACAATGCTACTTGTCCATTTGTGATTCGTTGTTGAGAATATTTGACCATGCCTAGTCACTTGTCACACCAGTAGTACAGACTACTAACTGTGTAGTGATTGGGCATTGTTTTTTTTTTAAATTTCGTCTTTTTAGCAAAGCAACCATAACACAATAACTTTCTCATACGAACTCGGTTTTTGACGAAACGAGTTGCATTAGGATTTTTTTTTGAACGGATGTAGTCATTTAGGTTTTGAGCCATTCTGAGAACTTTAATTTTTTGAGCTAAATACTGAGCATCTAATCACCCTGAAAAGTGAAACAAAAGAGTGTTAGTACAAGATATTGCAAGATACAAAAAATTCTTTTCAGATAAACAAATCTATAAATCAAAGCATGTGAAACTATCTTGTCATAGTTCAAACAATTAGTAATCTACTTTGGAAAGAAAAAACTTAAATGTTAAACCAAGGTAACAATATAAAATTATATTTGCAACATGAAATTGAAATCCCTTGAAAATGAACTTATATATACATACACACACACACACACACACACACACACACACACACATATATATATATATATATATATTATCCACAAGCATAATGATCATCAAGATGACACATGCAAATGAAATTGTAAAGGGGTAAGCCAATTTTCAAGTCCAAAAGAATTAATTCTTGTAAAATTGAAAGAAATACAATACTTTCCTTTAAAATGCTTCTGGAAATAGAATATGCATATGAAAACTCAAATTATCAAGATAGAAAAAATTTGAATACTTTGTAAGTAAAGTAAATGTGATGAAAGTGCCTTTGGTTACTTTTATTAGTTAGCTCTAAAACAATATTTCAATTTGAACTCTTGATCTTCAAACTCACCCTCGCCCAAAGCTTTGGGTCTTAAAGTGAGGAGTCCATAGAGGTAGAGGGTCCCTAAAATGTCTATTCAAACAAATTAAGTTGTAGGTTAATTTTAGTGAGGCTTGGGGTCTTCTATGCTAATATGCCCGAATGAGATGCAAGTTGTGTTAATTTCCCAATTAAATGCTAATTGCAATGCTTCAAGATAGTGCTCATCATAAAATTGCAATCATGAATTAAATTTGAGAAAATAAAATGGAAATTAACTTTTCATTTGTTTCACTAGTTGACAAAAAGTAGGAAAGCTAAATGAAATGAGATGCATAAATTTGTTAAGATAAAATTTCTCCAAGTGAAGTGTAATGCTTCAATACAACATGTCACATAAGTTGACAAAATAATGAAGCATCTATGAAACTGTTAAATAAGTTAAGTGAAAATAGATCAAAGCTTGCCAACAAAAATAAACTACTTACACATAAATGATATTGTTCAATATTGCAAATTTTGAAACTTAGGCATGCACGAACATAGATATCAGAATTAGCAAAATGAACTGTGAAGTGATGTTATGTTAAATTAAGCATGCAAATGAGATTAGGTGTGAAAAAACTAGAAAAATGAGAAGAAAAATCATTCCACCAACAAAGGTACTCCCTCTAAATGAGAAAAGGGGATGCCATGGGACAAATCCCAAGCTCCCACAAGCAAATTTTTTGATCTTTTATCAATGGTTGCAATGAGTAGAAAAGCCTCTAAGAGGGTTGCCCAAAGATGAAGGAGAACTTTACAAAGTAAGAACTTAGCAAATCTCGAGTCTCCTAAACAATGCCTACCAAATGGAAAATGGAAAAATCTCAAAGTCCAAAATCTACAAGCCCCAAAAGGCCCACGACCTAGCCAATTTGTAATTGTCCTATAAGGCTCACGTCATCCTTGAATTTGATATTCAAGTGTGTTGGAGGTCCTGCAAAATATGGTTGGAAGTTTTCCAATATTTCTCTTCAATGCTCTTGTTGGCCAAAGCTCCAACTGTGGGATGCAATACAAAAAAAATGTTAGTGTAAAATGAGAGAAAAGTAAAAAATAAATTTAAAAATTAATATACACGGCACTAAATCAATTAATGGGAGTGACCCCCCATACTTGTTTAGCTTCGGAAATTCTCTTGAATAGCTTATATAACCTTGAAAGCTCTAAAATTAAAGAACTACGAAATTTAGATGATGCAATTACTGTCAATCCTACTACCTTGTTTTGAAAATGCTCTAATAGAAGATTTGAAGTACCCAATCTTTTTGAGCTATGCCTAATATCTTCGTTTTGAATTTGTTCTATTGGGGGGGGGGAGAGAGAATTTGTCAACACTGCATCACTTCCTATCTGGCATGATCTATAGGTAATTTCATTGTTGGATTTCCTTGTATCCTCAATATGATATCTTTTCTCTAACTCTTAATCAAGTTTGACAAAGCTATTATCAGGCATGGGTATGGTGGCATATGATAAGTCCATTTGAAGTATATCACCTAAATCTGATGTGAATTTTCTTGATAGGATCATTTCCCATGAATCAAGAACATCTATCACAACAATATCGATAGTCATTATTTTGTTTGGATATGTAGGTAGGAAAACTTGTAAATCTTTAATTATCCCACATACTTCAATTATTTTAGATTCCATTGAACATATGTTGTGATAAGGCTTGGATACCCTTAAATTCAGTTGCTCCATGAATTTATTGGTCATGACATTTGATGAAGCCCCTGGATCAAGCATGCGATTGTGTAAAAGATTATCATTCACTATCAAATAAACATAAAATGGTAAATGGTCTTCATTCCCCACATAAAAATTCATAAGTTTCAATACAATTTCTTCATCTTCTGGTTCATCAAAAGGCTTTTCTTCCCTTTGAGTAACTTCCATGGCACTTAGTAACTTTTCCCTTTGATATGGTACCTTTAAAAGTTTTGTCACTGGGATAGAAACCTTTGCATTATTCACCCAGTTTCCAAAGTCAAAATTTAATTCTTAAGTAGGAGGAGAAAAATTTCTATGATTATTTCGGCCTTAAATATCCCTTCTATAATAAGTCATCCCTTTGTGTTTTTCCATAGCAAGAATCTGTCCAGATGTAGGATTTTCCCCAAAAATCTTAGTGATTTTGTCAAAATTTGCAATCATATTGTCAATCCCAAGATTATTAAGCCTATGGTAAATCTCTTGATTTCTTTCAATGGTGTATATTTTATTTTCCATGGAGAACATATTGATTTTACTACTTGTTCCTACATGCTCATCTCCCAACATGCTACTTTCCATAATTCTCTTTACATATGGGCATGTGGCCTCTTCATGGAACTCATTACATGGCCTACAAAAAGGGGGGATTGGATCTACCATGTTGGTGGATTCTAATGGATTTGGAGACCTATAATCTTGTTGAGTGTCTTTATTCTTTTTCCATCTATCATTTGGCCTAGGTTGGAATATTTTGCACTTGTGATCTTTCCATCGCCACCAACCTATTTTGCATGGATTACATTTCTTTAATGTGATTTTGTTCCATTATCTCAATAAGTTGAGTTAATTCTTTAATAGGATTATGTGTAGTCTCTTCCTTAGCCTTTCCTTTGGAATCATTAGATTTTGATGTCCCTCTATGGAAACCGAGAATTTTAGATTTTCCTAATTTCTTTCTAGCCCTTTCCATCTTCAAGGCCTTAGTTTGAGCTATACCCAAAGTTGCAAGCTCTTTCATCCTCAACTCATAAGCAGTATCAACACAAAAAGCCTCCAAATATGAACATAAGAGAAATTCATTAAGAGGTCTAACAATAGTAGGCATATTTTTATCCATTTCATTGAATCTCTTGTTAAACTCCTCCATTGTTTCATTCCCATTTTTCTTCATGTTGTTAATGGCACTGATCAAGTGACTATTTTCTCTATTCTCTCCAAATTTTCCTATGAAAGTAGTAATGGTTTCTTGTAAAGAGTCATAAGAGTTAACATGTTGTTCAATGAACCAATCAAGAGCATCCTCTTCCAAAGAGAGAACAAAAAGTTTCATTTTAACATCCTCATACTCAACAACATTACACCACTTAAAAATCCAAACATTAAAGTTCTTTACATGTTATGAAACATTAATGACATTGTTACATTGAAATGAGGCAACCTTTCAATAGCCTTGTCAAAGATATTGTGAGAATAGCCATTTATATTAGTAAAATTAAAAGGAGCACAAATATCATTCATGATGTTAGACTCTGCTTATTCTTGAAAAAAAAATGAATATCAAAAATAGCTTCTTGCCAAAGACTATTAAGACTTCTACTATGAGATAGTCTATCTAACCTCTCTCTAAAAATCCTTTCAGGCTCAAGAGTGGGGCTAACTAGACCACTTGAATTTCTCCTAGTAGAAACTCGTGCAAAATTTTATTTAAGTGGAGTCGCCACTTGAGAAAGAATCTAATCCTAAGGTTAAAATTTTCTAAAACCAAAATTTAGTCGATTTCCTGGGTACAAGAAAGCTTGTCCCCGATAATGACACCAAAGGATGTTTCCCTTCCGCCTACACCTACCTACTAGTTAGTGAGAAAATCCTTTAACCCCACAAGGTGTGGTTGGTAGCAGGGAACTAAGAGAAGGGGTTTTCACTTATTATTAACTCTCTCCATTTAAGCTATCTCCTAGGTTAGCTAAAGGGGGTGGTCCCTAAAGGAAGATTAAGTTAAATATGTAAGTTTCTAGGAGAGTGTTATAGTGTCATGGATTACTCTTAGATATTTATAAGCAAATATGATAGGAACAATATGACATAAATAATTATGATAACCATCAATACATAAGATGAGCATTCAACTAGTTCCTTCAAATAATATTGCTCTAAAATGAAACTATATTTCCTTACAGTAAATGAAATGATTCCAAAATAGAAAGCAAGAATAACCCTAAAAAGTGAAATAGAAGAGTGTTAGCACAAGATATTGCAAGATACAAAAAATGCTTTTAAGATAAACAAATCTACGAATCAAAGCATGTGAAAATATCTTGCCATAGTTCAAACAATTAGTAATCTACTTTGGAAAGATAAAAATTAAATGCTAAACTAAGATGACAATATGAAATTAGATTTGCAACATGCTTGAAAATGAACTAAAATATATATCTATATCATCCACAAGCATAATGACCATCTATATGACACATGCAAATGAAATTGTAAAGGGGTAAGCCAATTTTCAAGTACAAAAGAATTGCTTGTTGAAAAATTGAAAGAAATATAATACTTGCCTTTAAAATGCTTCTTGGAATAGAATTTTCATATGAAAACTCAAACTATCAAGATAACAAAAATTTGAATACTTTGCAAGTAAAGTAAATGTGATGAAATAGTGCTCTTGGTTAATTTTATTAGTTAGCTCTAAAACAAGATTTCAATTGGAAATCTTGATCCTCAAACCTCATTCTTACCCAAAGCTTTGGATCTCATAGTGAGGATTTCATAGAGGTAGAGGGTCCCTAAAATGTCTATTCAAACAACATAAGTTGGAGGTTAATTTTAGTGAGACTTTGGGCCTTCTATGCTAATATGCCTGAATGAGATGCAAGTTGTGTTAATTTCCCAATTAAATTCTAATTGCAATTATTCAAGATAGTGTTCATCCTAAAATTTCAATAATGAATTAAATTTGAGAAAATAAAATTGAAATTATTTTTGCATGTGTTTCACCAATTGATAGAAAGTAGGCAAGCTAAATGAAATGAGACACATAAATTGCTCCAAGTGAAGTGTAATGTTTCAATAAATCATGTAACATAAGTTGACAAAATAATGAATTATATTTGAAACCATTAGACAAGTTAAGTGCAAATACATAAAAGCTTGCCAACAAAAATAAAGTGCCTACACATAAATAAGATTGTTCAAGATTGCCAATTTTGAAACTTAGGCACGCAAGAACTTAAATATCAAAATTAGAAAACTGAAATGTAAAGTGAGGTTATGTTAACTTAAGCATGCAAATGAGATTAAGTGTGAAAAAACTAGATAAATGAGAAGCAAAATAAATCCACCCACAAAGGTCATCCCTCTAAATGAGGAAAGGGGATGCCATGAGACAAATCCCAAGCTCCCACAAGACAAAAAATTGATCTTTTATTAATGGTTACAATGAGTAGAAAAGCCTCTAAGAGGGTTGCCCAAAGATGAAGGAGAACTTTACAAAGTAAGAGATTAGCAAAGTTGAAGTCTCCTAAAAAATGCCAACCAAATGGAAAATGGAAAACTCTCAAAGTCCAAAATCTACAAGCTCTGAAAGGCCCACGATCTAGCCAATTTGCAGCTGTCCTCTAAGGTTCATGACATTCTTGAATTTGATATTCAAGTGTGCTGGAGGTCATGCAAAGAATGACTAGAAGGTTTCCAATATTTCTCTTCAACACTCTTGTTGGCCAAAGCTCCAATTGTGGGATGCAATACAAAACAAAATGTTAGTGTAAAAATAGATAAAAGTAAAAAATAAATTTACAAATTAATATACAAGCCACTAAATCGAGTAATGGGAATGACCCCCCATAGTTGTTTAGCTTAGGAAATTCTCTTGAATAACTTATATAACCTTGAAATCTCTAAAATAAAAGAAATATGAAATTTAGATTATCAAGTAGATAATGAGTAAGGGAAACTCCACTCTTTCTCTTCTTTATATGAAAAACTTGGAATGGAAAATCAATGAGTCTTGAGTCACTTTGAATCTAGGAGTTCGTTGTTCTAATTCAGATTTATTCCACGCCCAAATGGATTCCTGCACACAAATTCAAATATATTTTTCCCTACATACTTAAAATAAGTATTAGTTTGAAAATGGATTAGAGCAACATAATGAATAAGATAGACCAAATATTCCTCCAAAAATAAATTGGCAAACTCATTCCTATAATGCTACTCTAAATAAAGGATATGTGCAAGATAGCTTGCACATATCAATCTAAAATACATGGCAAATATAAACTAACAACATTCAATTATACAAGAAAACTAAAGAATAACAACAATATCATGGAAGAATATCACCTCAAAACACCAAGAGAAGACTGCCAAAATTTCCTCAAAGTCTTTGTTTATATTAGCAAGTTACAAGTACAAAATGGCAGAATTTCCTCAAGCCTAATAGCTCATAACATGATATAATATGAGAGCCCATGGCTCTATTATATAGAGAGTTGGGAGAAAATTCCAATGAATAATTCTCATGAAAAATGGCATTGGAGCCAATCCCAAATAAGAGAGAGTCAAGTTCCAAGTGGAGATGAGAGAGACACTAAGGCAAATCGAATTCCCTATGTGGCACCATAAAATCCTCCAAGAGAAATCGAATTCTCTATGTAGCACAATAGAAACGCCAAGTGTGAAATAAGACAAGTTGATAACTCAAGTCACAGTCCAACTTCAATCCATGTGATGCCACCATTGGTGATGATCCCAATGAGGAATAATGTAGATCCTCCAAGAGAATGCGTGGTCCCTCCAAGAGAAATTGAATTCTCAAAATGAAGTGTTGAGTGTAGATGGAGTGGAGTGTGTTGGAAAATGTGCAACAAGAAACGTTAAATTTAGAATGTGCTAAAAATAGACTTGCTAAAAAATAGCATGTCTAAAAATAGTAGTTTGGCCAGTGAGGTCATTGGCCACATTGGGTGAGAGGTGAAACTGCTAAAAATAGAAAATTCTAAAAATAGCATTTCTGGGTCCCTTCCTATTTATAGCAGTACCTAGTCTATCTATAGGAAGTAAAATTAATTTTGGTCTTAACAACAGTTGGAAATATTAATTTATTGATTCAGTTGAGTTAATTAGTTAAGGAAATTCGAATTTGAAGTCTTTGTGAGCATGCACATGAGTTGTCCCACTGATTGAGGAATGTATCCTTAATTTGCTCCACTGATTGAGGGAATAAGTATGAGCTATATAATGAGAGAATAAATTGACTTAGTTCTAACTAGTCAAGTCCGGTTAGATTATTTTTACAAGTTGTTAAAATAATAAAATATAGTTTGTTAATGCTTGCATGCATGTGACAGCTATTATTTTAGATAACTGAGAATTCACTCATGGATAACTGTTGCATGTTAGTTTTGTCAGAGACCCAGTTGATATCAGACGTGGGACAATGTACTATTAGATGCTTGGATATTTCTAGTAAGTATTCATTGCATGGAGAAGGATCTATTATAGGAGATTGGAGGACTTGTGGCCTAGGTATTCTATGATCTTCATCTTCTGATTACAGAGAGAGCAAGATAGCTTTTGAGTTGATTCTTTTTATATGTTGTTGAAGATCTCCACTTGATTGATAATACAGAGTTGGGGTTTTAGGCTGGTTCTTTCCCCGGTGACATATTCTGTGTTATGTGTGATTGATTCCTTCTTATAAGTTATATGTGTTCATGCTTGATGTTGCTCATGGTTGATTAGCTTCCGCAAAGTTTATGGTAGATGTAGATCTAGTATTATGCTTTAGTACATTGCATATATCAGTTTGATCTGCAGGTGAAATTTCTATATGATATTAGTGAGCTAGCTGATTTGTAGAGAAAACTCTACATGGTACCAGAGCACAGGTGATCAAAGTAGAGAACAATATACTAGAGGAGATTTAGAAGTTTTGAGTTTTGGGCCACGAGTTTTTAGAGCAGATCTAAAAATTTTTGTACAAAATTTTCAAAAACAAATAGTAGATATGGATTCCTTGCGGAAAAATACCTAAAATAGAAAAAAATCGTCTGAATTGGAGTTCAAATGAGGGAGATATTGTTGATTTAAAATCATCCCTTTTTCCTGAAAATTTCGTGATGGCAGGAAAGATAAAACAGATTGGTGTGCTAGCCAAGGACCTATATGCACTTGAGGTACAAGATGCATGCAAAGCCTTGAGGATCAAGGAAAAGGTTAGATACTTGGTGGTTGAGAGGGAGAGTAAATTACCTCTCAACATGCAGAGCCAGAAGAAGTCTTAGACATTTGTGGAGGAGCCATGATTGGTGTAGCATCTTCAAGAGGTTTTGGAGCAGCCACAACTAGAGAAGCTGAGAGGAGATTGAGTAGAGACATCTACTCATGCAGAGACCTCTAATAGTGGGAAACTTCGAGCCAGGTGGGTAGAGGGATCACATGCAGCCATACCTCCAGGTTGGAGGTGGGGTGATGTGGAGTGATTGTCCCAAGGAGGAGGGGTGGGATCCTTGAGGTACCCAACCTCTTAGATGATACCTTGCTACAAGAACCCTGATGTGGAGTAGTAGGAACTAATTGATTGGGTAGAGATAGATGTGGATGGAGCAACAGAGAGAGTGACAGTGCAGGGAATCCCAAGACAACGCATAGCTAGCAGGCTGCAGCAATGCGAGAGGCACAAGTGTTTTGCACAGTGCTAGGTGGCACAGAGAGGTGTGCAATGGTGCAAGATGGATGGAGATGTTGCAGTAGCGCAGAGGTTAGAGAGGGAGCACTTGTTAGTAGCAGGTAGAGCTTCAGCATCAGAGTATGTTCCTAGCCCAACAGAGTGGTCAGTTGGGAGTGTTTTTGTTCCAAGTGTTGTTGGAGCAAGTGGACTGGGTAGATGTTGTCATGCGGAAAGAGTTAATCTTGCGGACAAAACCAACCTCCCTAGAAGCCTAAGACTTTCTAGTGACAAACAAGACAATTAAGAGCAATCCTTCTCTAAACATGCATTTATCACACGAGAAACCAAGTGTTTTAGATCCTACTTGTAGTCCAATGCTGTTGTAGTAGTCTAGCCTCGTCGATCCAGATGAGCTCCTCCTTCACTTCGAAACCTGCATACACTAACAATCAAACGATTATATAACACCTGAATATCTCATAAAACAAAACATATTCAACATATAGACCATATATGAAACAAATCATTAATAACAAATTGTTGAGAAGAATGGACTTATTTGTATTAATAGGAAACAAAAGAAACCATTACAACCTGAGCCTTGGTGTTGTGCAAGTTCCTCCCAGGGTCCAGCAAGGTTTTCCTTTACTTTGATAAGCTCACCCACTTCCAAATGAAACAAGAAAGGATGGGAATCTCTCCTCACAAGCTTCTATAAGGAAGTCCTAATTCCAGCAGCATCTACCCTTTGGAATATTTAGCTTTTAACCTCCCTCCTCTTGGCCCAATGCCTGTATTTATAATGCTCTAGAGGAAGTTAAT